>JADBJO010003169.1:145344-167844 GCA_016801955.1 Conus betulinus | reverse complement strand
CCCATCTACCCCATCTAAAACATCTGGTGACCCAGCGTTGAAAAAACATTTTGCCCTCTCTTACCGATTTCAACTCAAAGTTTGATGAACTGAAGAAGGATGTGACAGAAGTGAAGGACAGGTGTGCGGGTCTGCATGAGGATGTAGCATCTTTGAGGGAGGAAGTGATGGACTTAAAATATGAAAACCAGCGTTTAAAAGAACAACATCAAACTCTGTGTGATCACGAATTGAAGCCTTGGAACAAAAAACGGATGAGTTAGAGGGACGATCGGAAAGGAATAACATTATCTTTTTTACGGAATACAAAGACGTGATAACGAACCAAGAGACGGATGTGAAGGGACTTGTCAGAGACTCGCTGACAGACAAATTAGACTTCACCAAGGTTATAGAATTTGACAGACTTCACCGTTTCAATGGAAAAACACGATTCCTGTATTATTTGAAGGTGCACATTTTATAAAGATAAGGAACGAGCTCTGAGTGCCAGACACCAAATTACGTGGAAGTAAAATTTACATTGGTGAACAGTTTTCTCCAAGAGTAAGGGATATAAGAAGGAACCTGGTTCTGCATCTAAAGAATGCCAGAAAAGAAAATATAAGAGCTAGTATGGTTTTGATCATTTGATCATAGACGGAGTGAAATTCTGTCTGAACAGTGAGAACAAGTTAAAACCTATGGCTTAACGGTTCGGCCGGCCTGATTTCAAAAGCAGTGTGTACTTAATATCTCTCATCTGCGTGCACTTTTTGTGCATGATTTTTCAGACGTTTCATCGGGAACAAATAAATTTAAATCACCTTTTCCCCTAAATTCTGCCCCCCTTTGCTTTCACGTGCTAAAGCAGGTCAACACTGACACTGCTGCGTGTGTAGTTGCTGCCGTCTAACGGCAGTGCTGACGGTGGCCATGTTAACTCGCCTGTGACCTCTAGTCAATCACAGACTGGGTCGACTACACCACCGAGTGACCTTTCTGAAAAAAAAAAATATAACCAACCCTACTTTGCATTCAAATAAGTGTAGTGAGAAAGATGGAGGTGATGGTTTTAAATGCCAGTTCATTGCCAGGTAAATCAAATTTCTCAGGAAGACGATTGTTGTTGTGAAAATGAAAACAATACATCAATGAGAGAGAGAGAAAAAAGAAAACATACAACGTGTGCGTGAGAGTGACTGTGGAGGAGAATGGTGCACGTGATTCTAAAGTTTGCGTGTCGTTTTTACATTGGAATGTAAATGGCTTGTTATCGAAGTTAACAGACCACAGTTTTATTCGTCATATTTTGTCATTTGATTTCATTTGTCTGTTGAAGCTTTTGTTGAAAATCTTTACTCTTCTGCATTTGAAAAGTACAAAATCTTCTGTAAACCAGCGATTCACTTTACAGTGCAAGGGAGAAGATCAGGGGGGATAATTTGTCTGATAAATATGATTACTTGAAATAGATACAAGAAATAGATAACGAATGCAATAATACAATGACGTTTCTGATTTCAAAACATATTCTTGGTTTGCCAAAGGATGTCATGTATATCTGTACCTATATACCCCCAGAAAATTCACTATTCTGTCCCTTTTTTGGTATAGATAATGGCATCATTAAGCTTGAAAATACTAGTGCTGGTAACATTGTGGAATTTCCTGATGTTTTTCTATTACTAAACGGATACTTAAACGCTAGTACAGCAAATGTGGGCCCAGAACTGTCTGATTGTTCTCAAGTCAAGAGTTATTCATGCTATGGTAACAGGTGTTCTGAAGACAGTGTACTCAATAAGTATGGAAACATTTCTTTGAATATGTGTACCACGTTTGAATTATGTTTGATAAATGGTGTATGTAATGGCAACCGCAAAGGTCGTTTCACATACACCTCTGATACAGGGAGTAGTGTCAATTATTTTTTTTTAAGTCCTCTGATTTGTATGTATACGTAGAATCATCGACGTAATTGCACGTAACCGACCGCACTGAGTCTGGCCATCTTCCTCTGGAAATGCACCTTGACACTTCACAAACTTTCGGTCCTGTTGTGAATAAGTACAAGGAGGCTCAGAATGTTGAGAAATTCAAATGGAATGATAAATAATGCACACATTTTTCGTAGTCTGATGAACCACGATTATACTCCGCAAATACTGAAAACAGCTGTTAGTTTCATAGACAAAGATCTTAGTGTAGCTTTGTGTATGTTTAATGATTGTATTATAAAGAAAGCAGAATGTGTTTAAAAAAAAAAAACAACACCAGGTGGAAGGAATGACTCATGGTTTGATCGAGAATGTAAGATGACCAAAACAAACACGAGAAAACTTTTAAGAGTGTTTCGCAGAACGCTTGATGGTAGAGATCGTGCAAAATATTGTAAGGCTCGACGAGAAAACAAAAATAAGTTGCAGAGAAAGGAGACAGAGCACAAAAATCGTTAATCGATGGTTTAATTAACTCAGTTAAAGACTTGAAGGAATTGTATAAAAAACGTTCATAGTATTTCTGTAAAGATATCTCATATACACAACACATTAATACCGAAGAGTGGTACCAGCAGTTCAAAAATCTGTTGGAAAACGATGTTTCCAATGAAGCAGACACAGAAGAAATTAATGAAACAAGCGACTTGGATAGTCCCATCTCAAAAGAGGGGATTTTATTTGCGATTAACAAATTAAAGAATGGAAAATATGAGGGTCCTGTCGGTTTGATTGGTGAGTTATTTAAGAATAGTGATGGTATCGTGACTGCTTTCTTTCTTAATTTGTTCAATACTCTTTTTGATACAGGACTGTATCCTGAAAGCTGTCTGAATCGATCATCGTACCACTATCTAAGGAAGGTACCGCAAAAATGATCCTGGCAATTACAGAGGGATCTCACTGTCTGATAGAAGCAGCAAATTGGACAGCTCTACTATTAACAACAGATTACACAAATGGATCGATCAAAATATTACTGGTGAATATCAAGCTGGCTTCAAAAAGAATCATTCCACTGTTGATCACATGTTCACCCTTCTGGCTTCAGTTCAAAAGCAGTTCTCATATAATCGTAAGCTATATGTAGCTTTCATTGATTTTGAGAAAACGTTCGATTCTGTTTCTAAAAAATTACTCTGCCCAATAGTGAAAAATAATGACATCAAAGGCAAATCATATCAATGTATTAAAAGTATGTACAATAATGTTAAAGCAAGAGTAAGATCTGGTGGGGAACTTACTGACTATATTGATGTACACCGGGACCGTAAAACAAGGTGATGTTTGTAGCCCTGTTCTTTTCTCATTGTTTTATAAACGAATTAGCTTTAGAAATTATAGCAAAAGGAAGACATGATGCAACACTTTCTCCTGATTTCATTGAATTGTTTATTTTGTCACTTGCTGATGATATTGTTTTATTACCTGAGACTCCATGGCCTCCAGACTCAGTTAAACAATTTGTGCCAGGCAGTTTCTAAACTTCGGCTAAAAAACTAAATATGGAAAGAGTAATGTTGTGATTTTCAGAAAAGGATGTCACCTGGCAACAAGCAAAGGATGGTATTTTAATGGACAGAGGATGGCTATTGTAAGTGTCATAAATACCTTGGTATCTATTTCTCTACATGCTTAAGCTTCACAGTCACTTGTCCGGATCTAGCAAGCACAGCGAAAAACGCCTTATTGTGCATCTTGAAAAAAATATACACACTGAATAATAATTCCTTGACAGTGTCTCTTAAACACTTTGATGCTCAGGTTCAACTGGTTGCTCAGTATAGCGCTGAGGTCCGGGGCCTAAATAAATCTGTTGTTCATGTAGACAGAGTTCATTTATTTGCTCTTTAGAAATTTTTAGGGGTTCACATAAAGACACCTAATGAATGTGTTTATGGGAAACAAACTGCTGTCCAATCATATCAATTCATCTGTGCAGTGCCTCAGATACTGGCTGAAGGTTGTTCAGATGGATGATGACAGATTACTTCTAAAAGCATGTAAGATGTTGCTGGGATTGGAATCACGTGGTAAAAGATCGTGGGTTTCAGGTGTTCGAGATTTTCTGTTTCATAATGGATTTGGTTTGTTTGCATGAATCAAGGGTTTGGAAATGTACATGCGTTTTTGAAGCATCTGAGGCCAAGACCGAGTGATAGATTGCAAAATTGGCATTAAAACGCCCAACCCAGTGAGCGATATTCATTTATAGAACTATTAAGACATCTGTCAGATGTGAAAAAATATATCTCACTAAATATTGACAGGCATATTTATAGCTATCTGACAAAATTTGGATTCAGAATTTCAGACATCAAAATGAACGAGACTGAAGATAAGTGATTGTTTGTTCATGTCCAGTGTACTAATTGTTTTGTATCTTGCCTGAAGAAGACAAAGAGGTCAAAACGCGTCGTGTTTTGTCTTGTGATTTGTTTGTCCACTTTATTTTATTTTACTTTATGTATTTATTTATTTATTTATTTATTTATTGGGGGGGGGTGGGGGGGGGGGGGGGGGGTGGCGGTTCGCTAACATTTATTTAAGTTTTGTTTAGAGATCCGCCTGCAGTCGTCTCACTTTGCAACTAGGTATAAAAATTCAGTTGGTGATACTTTTCGGATGAATGGTGGAACAGTTTACCATAACACTAAAAACATCAAGAGAGAAAATTTCACTTCACGAAAAATATGACCAATATATGTAAAGCATATCATTGATGCTTTCTTCAAGTCTTCCTTTCCTTCTGTTCCACGTATTCTTTATTCGTTCATCTATGTTTTCATTCAAGCATTTATTTAATTTCCAATCTATTTATTACCGTATATTGCTCATCTGTTTTTTTTGTTTAATTTTATCCATGTTGTGCAGATGTACGCTGTACTGATTACTCACACACACACACACACACACACACACACACACACACACACACACACACACACACACACACACACACGCACGCACGCACGCACGCACGCACGCACGCACGCACGCACGCACGCACGCACGCACGCACGCACGCACGCACGCACGCACGCACGCACACACACACACACACACTAGCACACACAGAAAGAGAAAATCCATTTGACGACATTTAAAACAATGCATGTAAAGTGTGTTTTTTCAAAATTAAATCGATCTGAAGGAAGGGAGAGAAGGCCAATGGCGGATAGAAAAAGGCAGTGGATTCCAAAACTTGTTGACCGAGGAACAAAAAATGCGCCTACCATGTCGTTGTCTTTTGAACATCACCAGCCTATAACATTTTTATTGTCAGTAGAACAAAGAAGACCTCTGAATGAAATGTAGGTGTTCAATGACTCATACAAATTGTGGAGGATGTGTGTGTGTGTGTGTGTGTGTGTGTGTGTGTGTGTGTGTGTGTGTGTGTGTGTGTGTGTGTGTGTGTGTGTGTGTGTGTGTGTGTGTGTGTGAAGGCTTTCCAGTGACGATCTGAAAGCATGGCAGTATAATTTGCTCTGAAGTTTTGTGTTCCACTTGAAGCCAGCGAATTTTTTTAGGAAGCGACTTTGGTGCAGGATGTTACGAAATCTGTCCATGACACTAGCAGCGGCTTTCTTGACCTGTTTCAGTGATTTTGCCTTTGAATGGCTGGCTAATAGCAAATTACAATCAAATCTTACAGGATGCAAGAGCTTACCAGGTTTGTTTGTTTGCTTGTTTGTTTGTTTTTTGACTATGGCAACTGTGAGATACAGGCTAATGGAACAAATGCGTCTGATTTACATGTTTTCATAACATGTTGCCTTAATGTCAGATCATCTTTAAACAGGAAGCTAGATCTGGAGCTGTGTCAGATTTGTCAATGTTGACGTTGTTGAGTGAACTAATAATTTTGTCAATGTTGACGTTGTTTAGTGAACTAATACCCGGAAGTGGCGAGACAGTGCTGGTGGAAGCAGCGTTAAAGAATATGATGACCTCTCTTTTATCATTATTACACTTTTAGCTGGCTGACTTCCTGAAAGCGTTTTTGAAATGTTTCAGCTAGGTTTTCTTCAGTTCTCACAAGGTTCGGTGTGATGGAGTTGTGCATCGACTGCAAACAATTTGTGAGGTGCCGAAAGTTTCTGAATCAGACGAATGAGAGGAGTAGAGAGCATGACGCACTGCACAGAGGTAGTTGGGTACGTGATGCACTGCACAGAGGGATTTGGTACATGATGCACTGTACAGAGGAATTGGGTACATGATGCACTGCACAGAGGAATTTGGTACATGATGCACTGCACATAGCAGTTGGGTATGTGATGCATTGCAACGAGGAGTTGGGTACATGATGCGCTGCACAGAGGAGTTGGGTACATAATGCACCGCACAGAGGGATTTGGTACATGATGCACTGCACAGAGGAGTTGGGTACGTGATGCATTGCAAAGAGGAGTTGGGTACGTGATGCACTGCACAGAAGAGTTGGGTACATGATGCACTGCAGAGAGGAGTTGGGTACATGATGCACTGCACAGAGGAGTTGGGTACATGATGCACTCCACAGAGAACCAACCGCAGAGCCCTCGGGCACACCCAATTGGAGAACAGTTTGTGCAGACTTGTGATCTTCAACTACAACACATTGTTTGTGTTCTGGCAGTAGGCTCAAAACCAATCCAGGACAGCATCTTGAATTCCCAAAACAGGCTGAAGATGGGAGAGAAGAATATCTTGATCTATTATATCAAAGGCAGCAGAAAACACACACACCCACACCCCCACCCACACCCACACACCCCCACCCCCACACACACACACACCAAGAGCAAAAGAAAGAACAGGTACTTTGTCTAATGAGGTATGTGTGGCATTGAGTATGCACAGATAACAGTTTCAGATCTGTGGCAATATCTGTAGGTTGTGAGTATACAACTGTGAAGTAAGCTGGTGGAAAACAGTGTTTTGTTTTCTCTCCAGGAGTTTTGACAGGAAGGACAGGTTTTAAACTACTCTGTCGTTTTCCAATTTGATCAGATCAAGTGATTCTATTTCAGTTTAAGTAAGGATCTGACAACAGCAGTTTCAAAATCCAAAGGAACTAAGCCCAATGCCAGATATATATCTACTTAAAATATTTTAATGGTGGTGGAAAGAGAAACAAGATCGTTGAAAAATGACAGCTTAGTTGGAATCGGGTGGAGCTCACTTGTCATAGGAGCAGTATGCAGAATGATCTTTTTCATGTTCTCTTCAGAAACCAGGGAGGAAGCAAAAAAAAAAGGAAGAAGCAGAAAACTTCGTCCGATGTCTGAAAGATAGAACCATCCTCTCATTACTCTCCTTGCGGCATTCAGTTGATTTCCACCGACCTTGACCTTCTTACTGGCTTTCATAGAAGAGAGGAATGTTACTGTTTTGGATAGATGAGGGACAAAAAAAAAAATGATAGATGACTGTAACACGGACAGGGTTTCCTCAGTAGCGCTTAGCGCTTGAAGACAGTACTTATCTATATTGTAGAATGAGTTGGATTTAATCGGAAAGAATTTAAATTCGGCTCTGGATTTTGAAAGTTCACTATTTGTTTTTCATTTGTGTCTCTTTTATTTAAAAACCATGCACATATTGTCTCACGTGGTTCTTGCATTTCTGTTAACGTTCTTTCGGTTTGGAGGAAGAGATCCGGGCGTCCACCTGTTGGTGAGGACGTCAGGGGTATGGACAGTGACAGTGGTGAGAGAACAGAGGGCAGCTCGTGGGGTGTGTTTCTGACATCCATGAGAGACTGTTCCTGCTGGTATTATTAACGAAGAGGTGGTCGGCTTCAAAGGTTGTGATAGGATGAACCTGCTGATCTTTCTGTCTACTTCAGTCTTTCATTCTTTTTTTCTTTCTTTACTCTGCTTCTTCTTCTTCTTCTACTTCTACTTCTTCTTCTTCTGCTTCTCAGTAGTAGTAGTAGTAGTAGTAGTAGTATTTTTTGTTGCAATCAGAAAACGATACCAACTGATCTTCATTCACACACGTTCTGTATGGTAACGTACTAGATGAATAGCGTTTAATGTATTTGCCTTTTCAGTCATAAGATGGGCCGCATGATGATCGTTAAAAAAGTAGACTTTAGGGTAAAGTTTGTACTGAAGTTTGCTCACAGGCAGAATCTCTCTCTCTCTCTCTCTCTCTCTCTCTCTCTCTCTCTCTCTCTCTCTCTCTCTCTCTCTCTCTCTCTCTCTCTCTCTCTGGGTTTTTTTCTCATTTAAAAATGTGTTTCATTCTGAAAAGTTTCTCAATGTCCTAACAGATAAATGGCACAGAAAAATTACGCTTTATTAGTTTTGAAAACTTCAGGTTTTAAGGCGAACAAAAGATGGGTTGAATCTGAAACATCCACAGAATTTCCTTGTCCTGCATGTAAGCACACTATTGATGACGAAGAACACTTTCAGTTTCACTGTACTGCTTATAATCAAGCGCGGGCAAATTGTTCATTTTTTTTCCAGTAAGATCTAGCGAAAAGGCAACATGTCGCTGTCGTGTTATCATCAGATGATCAACTTGTAATTAAATCAATTGCGAAATTCATCGCAGAAGTATTGAAAATTAGACAGATGAAGGATAGTGAAATTTAAGATAATGCATTATAAGAGATATCTGAATGAATATTATCATTCATCGCATGTGGAAGAGATGAGTAAGATACAGTGTCATCATTTGATTGAGTGGATGGTCCAATCAGTCTTAAGATTTTTTGGTTTTGTTTTGTTTTGCTATGTGTTGTTTTCTTTCGTTCTTTTTAACTTACTGCATTACTCCTGTGCGTGAGGACATAAGGAAAAGTCACGAATTTATTTCTTTTTATTACCCTTTGATTTGATACACGCTAGGAATGAATGTGTGCATTTGTTTGCAGGAAAGGAAGAGGGAAATGTTATTGTTCTGTTTCCCTCTCCTCTTTGTCAAAAGACCTCTTTGGTAATGACAATAAAATACCAAACTGTCAAAATGCCACTCTCTCTCTCTCTCTCTCTCTCTCTCTCTCTCTCTCTCTCTCTCTCTCTCTCTGCGCGCGCGCACGCGTGTGTGTGTGTGTGTGTGTGTGTGTGTGTGTGTGTGTGTGTGTGTGTGTGTCTGTCTGTCTGTCTGTTTCTATCACACACACATATGTATATGTATATATATGTATGAAACAGCTCTCAGTTGCAGGGAGGGAAAAAACCAGAACCCTGAGAGCAATGGCAGAAGCGGCAGAGAGGTGTTCAAGTTGGATCTGGTCAAGGAGGAACAAAAGTGAACTTCATAAGGCTTAACTTTCCTACAAATATCAGGTGTCCCTGTGGCTCAGTGGTTAGTGCGCGAGTCATTAAGTGGAAATGAGCATGTCCAGAAGGGCATGGGTTCGAAATCCCAGCCATGGCTCATCCCAAGATGGGAAAAAAAGGGGCAGCAGAGGGACCTCCGGAGTCATGAACCGGGTGTGCCCAACCCCCTTAGAGTGTCAGGAGATAAGGGCCGAAACACTCGCTGAAGGGGGCTTCTCCTCTGAGGACTCTCTGCTGCCATGCTCTCCACGAGTTTCTTTCTACTATATATATATATATATATATGTATATATGCATATGTATACAGATCGATAGATACACACATATATATATATATATATATATATATATATATATATATATATATATATATATATATATACATACGCACATGGATACGGACACATATACAAACGCAGAGAGAGAGAGAGAGAGAGGAGAGAGAGAGAGAGAGAGAGAGAGAGAGAGAGAGAGAGAGAGAGAGAGAGAGAGCCTTTCATGTTTCAGCAACCACGAGGACACAGCATATCATTTCCCACATCGACTTTTTTTTCATTCCGTGCAGTTTAAACTTGTGCAACCTTATCATTTGCCACATCGATTTTTTTTTGTATTCCGTGCAGTTTAAACCTGTGCAACCAGAGGACCACCCTAACAGATATTCTGCATGCCAAAAGTAAAGGGAGGATCGGGACAAGACGTAAGGGGTGAGAGTGTGAGGGGGTGGGGGAGGGAAAGGAGGATGAGGGAAGAGAGAAAAAAAATGAGGGAAAGGTGTTACACAATTGTCTGTTTGAAAGATGCCGCTGTTTGCGGCCAGAAATCTGATCTATGTGAGAAAAAAAAGCTCTTTCTGAATTTGTGGATGTGTGCAAAATGGATATAATGTCATAAGTAAGCAGATGATGCTTCCCTTTTTCTGAAAGAAAAAGTGTATGAATATGCTCTGAAATACCCTGTAGATGGTAGTATGAATACGCTCTGTAATGCCTTATATACGGTAGTAGTATGAATACGCTCTGTAATGCCCTGTAGATGGTAGTATGAATACGCGCCGTAATGCTCTGTGATAGGTATGGTAGTATGAATACGCTCTATAATGCCCTGTAGTTGGTAGTATGAATACGCTCTGTAATGCCCTGTAGATGGCAGTATGAATACGCTCTGTAACGCCCTGTAGTTGGTAGTATGAATACGCTCTATAACGCCCTGTAGATGGTAGTATGAATACGCTCTGTAATGCCCTGTAGATGGCAGTATGAATACGCTCTGTAATGCCCTGTAGATGGTAGTATGAATACGATCTGTAACGCCCTGTAGATGGTAGTAGGAGGGCCGATGAGAATTTTTTTTTTAACAAGACGGAAACTTGTGTCCCGTTGAAACAAAATAACTGCAGGCTCGACAGCAGTACATGCAGACTACAGTGAATCAAAAGGACAATCAGCCGCGTGATGATTACTATAGAGGACAGAAAACAGCGTAAGCCGTCAGCATTGCAGATGCGGTCAAGAGCGAACAAAGTGTGCTGTTTATAAAGAAAGGGATAGAGCAGATCAAGGCAATTCAATTCGTGAAGTGAGCAGAACTACTGATATTTCACTTTGGCTGAAAATAACTTGCGTAGTGATTTTAAAATCGAGTCGACGGCTACTTAGACGCCGATGCTTACGGTAAAGGAAACAAATTTGTTAGAAGCTGAAGCCTACTAGTCCAAAACGAATTTCCATGACATTTGGCACAAATGCCTTAAAGTGAATATCTCCTACAGTCATGACATATTCAGAGAAGACGAAACCTTTTTAGCCTCACACACCTGTTTAATATGTGTGGCCGTTGCTTACGAAATAGTTGTATTGCGGCTTCGAAAAGAGTTATGCAAGAAGACAGCTCTCTCTCGTCTGTTGAACTTCTATGCCTGTGCTATGATCAATATTCTGCCAAAACATTCAACCCTAATACACACTGTCACACAGAAATGGCTTTCGTTTAAGTTCTGTGCTCAATACACACTGCCACACAGAAATGGCTTTCCTTTATGTTCTGTGCTTAGTACACACTGTCACACAGAAGGGCTTTCCTTTAACTTGTGTGCTCAATACAGACTGTCACGCAGAAATGGCTTTTCTTAAGTTTTGTTCTCAGTACACACCGTCACACAGAAATGGCTTTCCTTTATGTTCTGTGCCTAATACCCACTGTCACACAGAAATAGCTTCCCTTTATGTTCTGTGCTGAATACACACTGTCACACAGAAATAGCTTCCCTTTATGTTCTGTGCTCAATACACACTGTCACACAGAAATGGTTTTCCTTTCAGTTCTATGCTCAATACACATTGTCGGAGAAATGATTTTTAGTATGAGTAAAAACCGTTTTCCATCATACAGTAATAGTATTTGTAAAACCAAGATCATGTGACTAATCCAGAGAAGCCATGTGTGAAAGTTGACCCCCCACCCACCCCATCCCACAGTCTTGCCCTGAACCAATAAGATTCCAGTCTGTTCCCTCTTCGGCAGCAGAACCTATCCTGAAGGAAGTGTTAAACAGACCAGGACTGGGAAAGAGTTGTGAAATCACAGCTGGACACCACACCTGACCCAGAAATCCTGAAAAAACTGCTGGATGTTGGATAAGGCGGGTGAAACTTTGTGTAGATACTAAAGTGCAAGAGAGACTGCTTTGAGGGAGGACGAAAATTATAATAATATCATAACGAGTTGGACATTAAAACATTTGTTCTGTAAGAACTTGGATCGCCACAAGGAGATGAATCCATGAAATAAATGACGCGCGACAACATGCCAGTGATGTTTTGTAATACATGTAAACAACCACCATATAGATCAGCCCAAGATGCCGTTTGAACCTTTGTCAGTAAATAGACACAATCAGCATAAAACAATGACATCATAGATTAGAGCATGAAGTGAATGACTTTTAACCCACATCGGTAAATAGGCACAATAGCTTTGAACAATAACAACATAGATCAGATAATGACGTGAATTACTGTTGAACCTAAAGTACCCATATGAACAAAAAGTAAGTACAACAGAAATCTAATCACAAACTAAATAACATCATAATCAATAAATATATGTATATGATCACAGTTCAGTAGCTGAAAGATCAGTTAATAAATGGCATCTGCATCTAAGTATAGATATCTGTACGTACAACTCATTACTCTGATGGTAATTTTACTACGTAAGTGATGTGAATCCATATCGGTAAATATTTACCACATTCATAGTGCAAGGAAAATACGGATCAACTCATTAAGACAATGACATTTTAAGCAAAGATCAGTGAATACCAATAGTGGTGAGATTTAGCAACATGTGAATCAGCTCACTAATATACAAGCATAATGTTATCGCACATACCCAGAAAGATCGATAAACAATTATGTTGATGAGCCCCTCAAATGGACACTATATGAAGGGAAAAAAAAACCGAAAATAAAACTACGTAATTTTCTCTTAGTGATCAACAACACATCCGTAATGGAACAGAAAATGATGCAAGCCACAGACAAATGATTGCAAAAGGTATAAAAGTGATTGTAAAAGGTATATCTGTTATGATAAGTGCTCAAAATTATGCAAAACACAGACAAGCGATTGCAAAAGGTAAGTTTCTTAAGATAACAAGCTAAATCTTTAAGTGATCTTTTGAACGTACGTCTTTCCACGTTTCATTTTCTAAACACTCTTTTTTCCAAAGAGGTACATACTTTTTCAGTTTTGACTGCAAATTTGCTCTATGAAAGAAATAAGATAAATATGAAAAAAAAAAAAAACAAAAAAAAAAAAAAACTTATTTTCCAAAATGTACTTCGCTTTGCTTTATTAACAGGAGATCCCCAAATGCTCGGTATCGCTTTATTAACAGGAGATAAACTGACGAAACAAACCACATGTTCCCTTCCTTCCCAGTATGCGCTTGTATGTAATTGCCCGCGCTGTGTGTGTGTGTGTGTGTGTGTGTGTGTGTGTGTGTGTGTGTGTGTGTGTGTGTGTGTGTGTGTGTGTGTGTGCTCATAGTGTATTTTGAGGGGGAAGTGAAGGGTAGACGGGTGAGGTAGGGGGCGGGGGATACTTACGTTTTATGTCTTCTATGTGTGTGTGTGTGTGTGTGTGTGTGTGTGTGTGTGTGTGTGTGTGTGTGTGTGCGTGCGTGCGTGCGTGCGTGCGTGCGTGCGTGCGTGCGTGCGTGCGTGCATGCGTGCGTGTGTGTGCTCACAGTATATTTTGAGAGGGGAGTGAAGTATGGAGGGGTGGGGTAGGGGACGGGGGATACTAACGTTTTGTATCTTCTATGTGTGTGTGTGTGTGTGTGTGGTGGGGGGGGGGGGGGGGCTCATAGTGTATTTGAGGGGGGGGGGGGGGTGAAGGGTGGAGGGGTGGGGCAAGGGACGGGGGCTACGTACGTTTTGTGTCTTCTATGTGTGTGTGTGTGTGTGTGTGTGTGTGTGTGTGTGTGTGTGTGTGTGCGTGTGCGTGTGTGTGTGTGTGTGTGTGTGTGTGTGTGTTGGGTTGGCAGATCACTTTTCATTTATCAAAAGTGACAGGACAATCTGGTGGGAAAACGGGGCCAGCCAGCCAGGTTTTCGCCTCCGATTTCTCGTTTGGTCCTCCACAGTGGTAGTGCAAACAATAGCGCAGGACCTCTGCTGCCGATGATTTTCCATGCCTTTTGAAACAGGCCACGTACTGTGAAGTCGTATACTGGCCACACTTCCGAACGGCAGTGATCTTGCTAGACTCTACGCACCAAACAAAAGTAGCGATTGAGTCCAGGCAGTGATCGCTGCAAGCAGAAAACGATGGCATTGTTAAAAAGAAGATGCGTAACAACGCTGCACTACATGCAGGTTTTATAAGCACGACAAAAAAGAACTCAGTAGAGAAATGTTAATCAGTCTGTTGGCCTTTTTGTGCCGTTTTATTATTCAAATGTTTATGTAAAATCCGTTTCATTTAGCAGTTGTAAGAAGGTGAGTAAATGGAGTTCCCTGAGCTGCCGTCAGTGTTTTAAAGATATGGCTTCATGGCCAACGTTTCCGTCTTAGTCGCATAGCAAAGTGTTGGCGGTTTACCGTCCATAGCGTTAAACGATTTGAGCACCCCCAGTCAAACGTGTTTAACAACACATGATGATAAGAGCGTTTGGACGGGCTTCATCGATGAATATCCTCACATATATTCACATAAAAGATCATTAAAAAATAGTATTATCATGACGCTTTATTTTTGTCCTCAACAACAAACGAAGAAATGTTTTATAATGTAGACATGCTATTTTCATAGAAAAACAAAAATAATGAAATAAAAAAAAAATAGTACTTTAGTAGATCTCCCCTTTCTAGGAAGTGCGTTGCTCAAAATGGGGGGGGGGGGGGGGGGGGGGGGGGGGGGGGGGGGGGGGGGGGGGGGGGGGGGGGGGGGGGGGGGGGGGGGGGTTGTGTGGGGAATTTGTGTGTATGTGCGTCGCGCTCAAAATGAGGGGAATTTTTGTGTGTATGCGTCGCTCAAAATGAGGGGGATTTTTTTTTAACAGGGGAAGGGGGGGGTGGAAGAGGGGGGGGGAGGGAGTGCACTGGCAAAGGGAGATCTACGCGTTCGTTCGAACACACTTCTAGTATTGATATTTAAAGTGAATATCAAAGATTCGTAAAAAAAGCAACTTTTCTTTAGGAATTATAAAGAATTAAAAAGTAAATTAGATGAAGGAAACCCAATATCACTATTATCAAATAAAATACTTGACATGTGTCAATGAGAAAATACTTTGAGAAACCATCATGTACTTGCGTCAAAGTTAATAAAAAGAAAAGAAGCTACCCTCCAAGGGTTGAAAATGAATGCAATGTAAGTTGTTTGAAAAAAAAATTCAAAGGAACCATTAGAATCTTGTAAAATAAAATGTAAATGAAATAAAATAGACATTCTACATAAATGTCGAAGGGATGTAAGCATTCACAGTTTCCAATCCAGGAAGTTTGTGTGCTAAAGCCACATACATAGCGTTTTTTTTCTTTAATAAGGAGAACATAATTAATACTATCCGCTCTTCACGGACTTTTACTATGGAATGTGAATGAGCACAAAAAGCACACCTCTAATAACATGAAAATAAAGTAGACAGATTTTGCAGGGTCTTCTTTCACAAATGCTGATGATTGTTTCACTCAGTGAAAATGGAGCAGCGATGTTTAATTGTAGAATATATTTAAAATAAGAGAAAAAAAAAAAAGATTGTGCAGTATGAAACGAAATGTTCACAATGTGGAATCAACGAACGAAAAAATATGAAGGATAGCCTTAAATATTATGTCCCATTAATATCCGCAATAAGGATGCAAAGTTCTCAAGAACATCAATATGAAGCGCACACACAACAACTAATATAAATGGCTGCAATGACATATAAAAGCAAAAGACTAAATGTTAACAAATATAAAGACGAACGTTTCTAATACAGGTGCGATCATGTCAGAAAGCGCCGTGACGAGCATGACGAGCGTGTTTAAACGTTCAGCACAATATCGTAATGCCCCGTGACGAGCGTGTTCAAACGTCCAGCACAATATCGTAATGCCCCGTGACGAGCGTGTTCAAACGTCCAGCACAATATCGTAATGCCCCGTGACGAGCGTGTTCAAAACGTCCAGCACAATATCGTAATGCCCCGTGACGAGCGTGTTCAAATGTCCAGCACAATATCGTAATGCCCCGTGTCGAGCGTGTTCAAATGTCCAGCACAATATCGTAATGCCCCGTGACGAGCGTGTTCAAACGTCCAGCACAATATCGTAATGCCCCGTGACGAGCGTGTTCAAACGTCCGCCACAACATCGAAAAGCACTGTGACGAGCGTGTTTAAAATGTCCAGCACAACATCAAAATGCCCATAGGGGGAATGTAGCAGGCATGAGATGCCTGTGGACATATTTTGTTTGTTTCTCGTTTTCCTGGTTCCAGGGGGGTACAAAGGTTTATAAGAAACACAGTACTCGGGAACGTTCGAGTAGAGTTGGTCTTTCCACACAAACACGGTGCATTTGCACAGAGTTGCAAATGCTGAAATTTGAGGTCAGTGCCCCAATGAAGTCCCGAAGCCTTTCCTGGAGTTGCTGGTATGTCCATACCTCGCAACAAGTATGTTCAGGTTCTTCTTGGAGGATGCATCTGAAGATTCCCGATGGATCAGACTTCATGTATTCCGTGATTCCGCGTCTTACAGCTGCTGGTTGGTTTGTTTCATCTCCAGTCACGAAATAACTGAAAGAACGGAGCAGGCAGTTTCCGTCGCCCTTGTTTTGTAAGTGTTTGTGCTCTTTGGTGGCGAGAAAGATGAAAATTGTTTCTATGTTCCAAACTTTGGACTATTCTTCCAGCTGCCCTCAGAAATCCCCAGCAACGTCGCCATCGTTTTCATCTCCTGTTCGTCAGGTGCACGGAACTGGTATCGAACTTCTTCTAGGGGCACAACGTGCTTCTTCTTTGGTGCTTTTCTCCTGCCTCTGCAACATGTTTCAAACGCGAAACTGACACAGCTCGCTTCGCACCGTCCAGATATGCAGTGGTCACATTCGTTATTCTTGTAATGACATATGGCCCTGAAAAGTGGGGATCAAGCTCTTCGCCTTTCCTAGAACGTTTTCGCGAATTTTGCAAAAGGACACGCTCTCCCTCCTCCTTGAATAATGGTTTTTCGCGTTTTTCATCATACTGTTCTTTATATTTTTGTTGTTCGGCCTGAATGTTTTCGTGTGCTCTCTGGTGCATGTGCTGTTGAGAACTAGCCTTGCAGTCTTGGGAATCCGCAGCTGCTGTTTTGTCCTGCGTGTCGTTTCCTTGAAGGATTTCCGCAGCTGCCAGGTCCAACTCGTCTTCGTCTTCAATCGAACAATCGATGCGAGGTTTACACCCAAATGTTAACTCATATGGTGAATATTTTGTTGACCTCGGGATGTGCTAGCGCATTCCTCTCAGAACTTGATTCAAACATTTTGGCCAGTCACCTTTGCGCTTCGTCAGTTTTCTCAAACCACTCTTGACGCAAGCATTCATTCTCTCAGTCGGTCCGTTTTGTCTGAAAAAAGAAACCACAAAAAAGTGTATCCGTTACATATGGTACATCATAGAATAGCATATCTATAGTCCCACAGCTCTATAATCCCACACTATGTTTTTGGTACTGTGGAAGTTGAGCTGTGGGACTATAGAACTGTGGGATTAAAGAGTGTGGGATTAGATGTAAGAACAAAGAGTTGTGGGATTATAGAGAGCGTTTTTCATTTCAGATTGACTCTGTAATCCCACACTGATGTAAGTAACTGTCCAAGCCGCACGGCTGGGATATAATCTATTCCCCATACAATGTACTGCTACGATAGCGCTTTCGACATGGTATCTATTGAAAAAAAATCCCAAACGTCCACAAATGAGCGAAATATCAACGATTTTGTGTCTTGAGTTCTAACCCCCTACTCGGCGAGACCTTAACCTTAAAGAAAAAACCAAGACGATACAACGAAAGATTATTAGGTCTCTCGAACTCGTACACTGAATTGATTACGATTGACCAAACGCGATGATATGAAATAAGGGGTGCGGCCGTACGGATGGACGGACATACGGACGGATGGACAAAGCCAAAAAACAGTAGATCCCGATTTTGCTCGGGAACTTAAAAAAAAAAACAAACAAAAAAAAAACAAAAAAAAAACCCAATAAAACAACAACAACAACAACAACAACAACAAAAACCAAATAAGAACAACACCCGTGAATGCACGATAAAACACCCCCCATCACTGTCTCAGGATCATGTGTACAAAATTTTGTGATAATCGGTTCAGCCGTTTAAGAGATATGGCGATTGTAAAAAGTCTGACGGACGAACAGACAGACGGGCCTTCCCAAGTGAAAACAATACACCTGCTGACGAAATAACAAAACACTACTGAGCTTCATCCCTGGCTCCCCTGTCCCAACTCCGAATACAGGCTTTTAAAAAGGCTGTAGGTGTGCTCAGTGGTTATGAGGAGCCGGGATAGCTCAGTCGGTTAGAGCGTGCGCTTGCAACCTGATTGTCTCTGATTCGAATCCCGGATTGGTCAATGTGTGGCCTCATTAATTCCCATAACTGAACTGGGTCACTGGTGTCAGTATAATGTGACCAGTCGTCGCGAAATACCGAAAAATGAAAATGACGTTAAACACAATATTCAAAAAGATAACCTTAACTGACTGAGTTGTGTCCTAGCAAGAGAGAGAGAGAGAGAGAGAGAGAGAGAGAGAGAGAGAGAGAGAGAGAGAGAGAGAGAGAGAGGAGAGAGAGAATGAGAGAGAGAGAGACAGACAGAGACAGACAGAGAGAGATAACAAACAGGTATAGAGAGAACAGTCGTTACTTTAAAGAGAGAGAAAAGAGAAGACGTTGATAGGCTTATAAGAGAGAGAGAGAGAGAGAGAGAGAGAGAGAGAGAGAGAGAGAGAGAGAGAGAGAGAGAGAGAGAGAGAGAGACGTAGACACAAGGAACAAATGGACATTTTTTTAAGAGAGAAAAATGAGAGAGAGAGAGAGAGAGAGAGAGAGAGAGAGAGAGAGAGAGAGAGAGAGAGAGAGAGAGAGAGTCACCTGAGGGTGGTATGTGGTGGATGTCTCGTGGTTGATGCCATGACCGTTGCAGTAGTCGTCAAAAGTCTTGTTGCAAAACTCCTTGCCTTGGTCCATGATTACAATTGCAGGAAAGCCCCAACGGCTGCACATTTTCATCGAAAAAATCGACGATTCCACGCGCTTCCTTTGTTTTCTAGGGGAGCAGCTTCCACATATTTGGTTAGGTAATCGACAGCCACAAGAAGGTACTCCAAACCATCGTCACCCCTGGGTAGTTTGGTTAAGTCCATACCCCACATACGGAAAGGACGTTGAGCAGGTCGAACTGGCCGTAGTGGAGCATTTTGTGTTTCAAATCTTGCACTTTTCTGACACATTTCACAACCTCTGACAAATTGTCTCACGTCCTCAAACATATTGTTCCAATAATATGCTGATTTCACTCGTTCGTGTGTAGCATTGACGCCCATATGATCCGTGTCGTGCACCCTTTTCAGAATTCCACGTTCATCACCTTTTCTTGCAACCTCTCTTGTGCCTTCTTTACCCCCGTAAAACAACCGATTGTCCTTTACAACAAAAGCTTTACTTTTCCTGCGTAGAGCATCTTAGGCGTTCTTTTGGTTTACCTTTCGCCAAATTTCGGAAACACTATATTCTCAGTATAATACACAAGATTATGGTAAGTTTCGTCGCTAAAGCCACCATAAACGTACTCGGTCATCTTGAAGTGAAAACTGAACAATAGACTTACTGCATGCCACAAATGAATTATTTTTACGTTGATTGACGTAACATGCCCCGCCTCCTGTGATGAAATCGGTCAATCCAGAAGAAGAAATAAGCTATTTTCAATAGCATCCTGTCTACGTGACTGCACGCTTTTACTCTTTAAAATGTTACAATTTTCAGCACTTTTGTCGGTGCTTTTAACACTAAAGAAAACTTTCGGTGTGCTGCTTTTTTTTGAAGAAGATACACAGAAATAACACATTTTAGAGAAGCATGTTTAGAGCATCAGTTGGACAGAGAGACCGATTCTTTTTTATCTTTACTACAAAGAAGGAATCGAAATACCGACAGACGATAAAAAGCCATCCGTATCTTTCGCTCGCCCTTCACTCCTTACTACATCTCTCTCTCTCTCTCTCTCTCTCTCTCTCTCTCTCTCTCTCTCTCTCTCTCTCTCTCTCTCTCTCGCCCGCGGTGGGCCTAACGGATAAGGCGTCCGTCTCGTGGTTGAGAGGTCGGTGGTTTGATCCCCGGGCCGAGCCATACCTAAGACTTTAAAATTGGCATTCTAGTGGCTGCCCCATCTGGCGTCTGGCATTATGGGGTAAGTGCTAGGTCTGCTGGCCCGGTGTCAGCAGCATTATGTGACTGGGTGAGACTAGAAGCCTGTGCTGCAACTTCTATCTCAAGTGTGGCACACCTTAACTGTCTAATTAGCACCGTCATTGTATGAACTCCTCTGTAGCATAATCCATTAACTGACCAAGCATGGTATCATTCAGACCAAAACTAACTGTAGATTTCTGTAAGGTGCAACGGGACAGACACCACTGACCCGAGTAGAACATCAGCGTCAGGATCTTTTTACTTCCAAAACGCCCATGACCTCCTCTGTAGCATAACCCATCAACTCACCAAGTTTGGTGCCAATCGGATCAAAACTGTGGACGTGGCACATGATAATGTCGAGGCAGCATCGCCCCTAGATGATTCCGGGGGTTTTCAATAGAGCGCCCATAAGGCCTCCGTGGCAAAAGCTATGGACTCGCCAAGTTTGGTTCCATTGAGACCCAGACCTTAGACTTCTATACGGTGAACGACAGATTTCCACAGTAGCGACACGATCTCACGCGACGAACGACATATTTTCCACAGTAGCGATACGATCTCACGCGAGGGAGCGACAGATTTCCACAGTAGCGACACGATCTCACGCGAGGAACGACAGATTTCCACAGTAGCGACACAATTTCACGTGAAATACTGTAGTAGCGACAGTATTTCACGAGCGACACTACTTAATACAACACCGGCATTTGTAGAACACATGAAATGAATACTGTTGGTGTGCGGCTCCATTTTTCATGGTGTCCACATTGTTTCAATTCGCAAGATTGTTACCTGATAGCTTTTTATGTTCAAAAGTCCGTCTCTAGATTTAAATCATCAGCCGTTTTCTGTAGGTAAAACGGTTTATTTAAAACAAAGAACACTCATTAAAACTTTGCACAAAAGGCATACCACATTCTCACGCATATAAAAGAAAGGAAATATGAGAAGGTGTTTCATAAATGTGGAAATGTACTTTATAACATTTCTAGATCGTTCTCCACCACTTGTCAAGGCACTAGGTGTAGTCGTTACACCTCTAGGTTTCACTCATGTCACACAAAATAGCTAGACTCTGTCCACCACCTGTCACAATGTGACCTATGTTCAGTCAATCTCCCTTTCTGCCATCTGTCACAATGCTAGGCACAGTCCGCCCATCTCCCTTTCTGCCATCTGTCACAATGCTAGGTAGAGTCTACCCATCCCGCCTTTCTGCCATCTGTCACAATGTCAGGCACAGTCTGCCCATCTCCCTTTCTGCCATCTGTCACAATGCTAGGTAGAGTTTGCCCATCTGCCTTTCTGCCATCTGTCACGATGTCAGGCACCGTCTGCCCATCTCCCTTTCTGCCATCTGTCACAAACGTGAGCTACACTCAGACCATCTCCCTTCCCTCCCCTCTATCACAACGTCGGCTACCACTCAGACCATCTCCCTTCCCTCCCTCTATCACAACGTCGGCTACACTCAGACCATCTCCCTTCCCTCCCTCTATCACAGCGTCGGCTACACTCAGACCATCTCCCTTCCCTCCCTCTATCACAGCGTCGGCTACACTCAGACCATCTCCCTTCCCTCCCTCTATCACAGCGTCGGCTACACTCAGACCATCTCCCTTCCCTCCCTCTATCACAACTTCAGCTACACTCAGACCTTCCCCCCTTACCGCCCTTTGTTGCAGTAACAACACTCCCTTCCCACCCTCTGTCACAACGTTAGCTGCACTTACTTTGGTTGTCTCTCATGCATTTGACCCAGCATGGTAAGCAGGATCTGCTGCTGCTCTGTGAGATTGGTGTAGTGGTCGTCAGGTTTCTTGATTTGACACAGAGGCCCGGAGACGATGTCGGTGTCAATAGAGTTAACCCCTTCTGGCATCTGCAAGATAGCCCAGAACGCACAGAGGTTCACAGTAAAGTTGAACTCATGACTTGGGAAAGGGGTAGAGAAGGGCATGGGAATCAGAAAATGAGAACGTTGCGAAGAAATGGGGGCGGGGGTGGGGGTGGCGGCGGTTGATGGAGGGGGAAGGAGAGGGGTTAGAGGAGGGTGAGAGTGTATGGTAAATATTGGAATTATACTTGCCATGTTCACACACCCACTCACCTACATCTATCTATCCATTTCTCTCTCTCTCTCATATATATATATATATATATATATATATATATATATATATATATATATATATATATATAAAATACTGCTAAAAAACGCCTAATAAAAATCTGAAGGTGCTCAACCCCTTGGGGAGCA
>JADBJO010003169.1:117844-140344 GCA_016801955.1 Conus betulinus | reverse complement strand
TCATGGCTTCTGTTTTCTTTGTGTTGAGTCCTCATATGACAATGATGTTAAACAGAGTAACATCCTTCTCGGGAGTCACGCTGTCTACTTCCGTTTTACCTCCCTCCTTCTCCAACTATCTGTTTCTAACATTATGATTAATCTGATCATGAAAAGGGCATAGGATAATTCGTTAGCCCAATGTCATGTTCATTTATTACTGACTGGTGATTGGTCGGTAGATTTGAGAATATGTGCCTTAATAATGAAGCGTATAACATGCTGAATACTGGTGTTCCCATATCTTAGTCCCACAACAAGTGCAAACAGGTGCTTTCATGCTATTTCACTGAATGATTATTGTAAACGATTCTTCGACAAATGCATTACTGTCGATTTATACATTCGTGATGAATGCAGTAGGTAAAATAAGAAATGCAAGTTCAAGACTGTTGATATACAAAAAAGTGCGAGAGGATTGTGATTGTTAATGTAGGTCAAGGCGTGAATACATTTTCCCCCATAAATGAGGAACACACACACACACACACACACACACACACACACGCACACACACGCACACACACATACACTCTCAATGTAAGCTGGTAATACCGACTATACACTGCACAATACACTATGACAAACTTTAAGAAGGGACGTAACTCACCCTACTTCCGCAGACAAGAACCTTTTTTTTTTTTTTGGCGTTAGGAAAATTAGACATGTTAGTGCTGCTAGGCCAAATTGTACGACTGGTAATTTTGTTTTTCTTAATTAAAATTGCAGTGAACTGAATACTATGATAAATGTTATTGTGACTTTTGTCTTAAATTTTCCGTTTGTTGATGGGACTAGCCTTGAACAATCGACTCAATTACTTGTTTTTTGTTCTAAAAAAAGAGTACTGTGAATGACACTTTAAAACTGTAGAGGTGTTCGTGTTTATAATACAATTAGCAAGACGTAAAGCAATCAAAAAAGCACGGTTGGGTGGAAGACAACAATATTCTAGTATCAGGCTGGGTTTAAACGTCGTTCATCTGCGAGTACTTCGATGGTCTTTGTGCCTACAAGTTTTCGTATAATCCACAAAGATTGCGTTTTTTTTAATTAATCTTGGGATAGCCTTCGATTCTGTAAAGACGTGTTTTTATGGAAATTTCTTTTTCAAATGGAATCCGGGGGAAAAGTGCGTTTATTAGTATCTACGATGGTGCACAAGCTATAATTAGATGGCACGGTATAGTCAGCGTACTGTTTGGTGAAACAAGGGATCTATGTATCTCAGGTCAATTTTTCTCCATTCATTGATGAACTTATTTTTTTAATCGGTTACCAGTGGAAGACACGGCGCACAGATTACTAAGGATATGTTACAGCTATTCATTCTCCATTTGAAGGATGAGCTATGGGGTCTGAAACACTCATTGGACTGCAGGAAGAAAATAGAATAACTTGTATAGGATACCAATTCGCTTTACTCTAGGGTAAACATGTTGGATAAAGTAATACAACCGTGTTTACAGAGAGCGTATTTCTGGACGTTAGAGACCAGTGCCCCCCCCCCCCCCCCCCCCCCCCCCCCCCCCCCCCCCCCAAGGAAATATGAAATACCTAATTTTGTTTGCCACATGAGAGAGTAAAGTTAGATTACATTGCATATGTCTAGGACTCATACATCTAAACGAGAGAGTTAGGCTCACAGCTGCATTTCTTTATATCTGCTTTGTCTCTTCTCATGAATGACAGATGACAGGATTCGATTGCCTATGTTTAAGGTTGCAGTATATTTCATTTGTAAAGGATTTTAGTCTTTCGGATTATATTTTTAATATTTTCTTACTTTAACATTATATATCACGATTGAAACATATACAATTTCTGGTTTGTGTGCGATCGTTCTAACCGATTCCAAGTCTGTAATTTTGATATTTGCTCCCCATCAGCTGCCGTGGAGAAGTAGTAAACGTCGTGGACTCCTGGCTGGGAGGTCGTGGGTAGACAATATTGTATACAATATATTGATATAAAAAAAGTAAATATAATCATACGCTGGAAAGCAGGTTTGTGAGCTGTTTTGCACAAACTTCGGGTCGGCAGAAAAAAGAAAGTTAAAAGATGCAGTAAGTTACTGTACAGAGTGCATACAGTCATCTTTTAAACAATGAATCTCAAACCCAAAATGTGTGTGCGATTGCAAAACTGAGCCATCTGTAAACAATCTTGAACGATCAGGATATAATGATGTGAATGTGTTCGTAGCCTCAGATATAATGTTAACGTTCTGTTTTCAGGACAATGTGCCTCATCTCAACATTGGCTGGGTGTGGCCCCAATAAGGCATGACAGACTCTGTCAGGGCTGTCAAAAAAGCCGAGATGTCAAAATCTTATTAGTCAAATAATTCATTTCGTATAACTTCCGACTGAATTGGATAGAGATGATACTATGTTGAGATTTTACGGGTATTCATTGCGTAAATCTAAGAACCTTCACTTTGTTACCGAATTTAACTTTCTTTCCGTTCTAAATCATCTTCATCTGCGATATAAACAAGAAAAGATTTAGTTTTCAAGAGCTGGAGGTAAGCACATACATAGATGCATATATGTCAGAGAGCAGATTAAAATCGGTAGAAACAGTCCCGGGTAAAATGGCCATTGCGACTTTTGTACAAGGGTAACCCTGAATAGTCCAGTGCACTGGAACAATTTTTAAATTGCTCTGGTGCAAATAACATTTACGATTTACTCTGGGACGACTGCACCAGTGGCGAACAGGACCAACATGTGTGTGTGTGTGTGTGTGTGTGTGTGTGTGTGTGTGTGTGTGTGTGTGTGTCCAGTGAAGTGCATTTTCCAGGGAAGAACAGCTCGTAGGGGAGCGTAGAGACAGGAGTGGTGGAGGGTGATATAGGTACTTCTCATTTATCCAGTGAAGAACAGCCTGTAAGGGAGCGTAGAGACAGGAGTGGTGGAGGGTGATATAGGTACTTCTCATTCATCCAGTGAAGAACAGCCTGCCTGTAGGGGAGCGTAGAGACAGGTGTGGCGGAGGGTGATATAGGTACTTCTCATTTATTTATCCAGTGAAGAACAGCCTGTAGGGGAGCGTAGAGACAGGAGTGGTGGAGGGTGATATAGGTACTTCTCATTCATTTATCCAGTGAAGAACAGCCTGTAAGGGAGCGTAGAGACAGGTGTGGCGGAGGGTGATATAGGTACTTCTCATTTATCCAGTGAAGAACAGCCTTAGGGGAGCGTAGAGACAGGTGTGGCGGAGGGTGATGTGGGGTAAGCGGGACAAAGTCAAAAATTCGAAAATGTCCACACCCATGCCATCTACTCCCACACTGCCTTGTTCCCCCATCCCCATCCCCTATGTCAGCTGCCTCCTTTCCTTTCCCCACCTTTCCATCTCTTTCTTATGTGCTGCTTTTCTTTTTCTTTCCTTCTGTCTTTCTTCTTTCTTCCCTTTCTTTCTTTCTTTCTTTCTTTCTTTCTTTCTTTCTTTCTTTCTTTCTTTCTTTTGTTCTCCTTTCTTTCCTTCCTTGTTTCCTTCCATCTTTTCTTCCTTCTTTCATTTTTTCTTTCGTTGTTCTTTCTTTCCATCTTTGTTCCTTTCTTCCTTTAATTCATTTGTTCGTTCGTTACATTCATTTGTTCGCTCGTTACTTCCTTCCTTCTTTCTTTCTTCCTTTCTCTTTCTTTCTTTTCTTTTTTTTTTTTTTCTTTCTTTGCTTTGCTTTTCTTCTTTTCTTTCTTTCTTTCTTTCCTTTTATTTTGAGAAGAGGTATAGTCGTCTCATTTCCTCTCCATTCCCCTCCATCAGGTTCTCAGTCTTCATAACCCCCCCCCCCCCCCTCCTTTTGTCCACTTTTGTCTCCTGTCTCTGATTGCACTTTTTTCTCGGGTGGGGGGTGGGGGGGGGGTGGAGAGGGCAGGTCTCTCTTATTAAAAACATTATGATTGTGAGCGCTCCCTGTCGTCTGTTGCTCCCCGTTCCCCCTTCCACTGCGCTCCCTCTCTCTTGTCCCACTCCGTTCCCCTTCTCTCTCATATGGAACAACAGACCCACTCATGCAGAAAAAAAAAGTGATATTCCGTAAACCAGTACTTACGTTCTCAGGTGTTGGCATTCACCTTGAAATTGCCTGAAATCAATCCGTCTTTTGAATCAGCGTACCCTTCAACATCTGAGAGAAAGGTGTTACCACGACCGTTCGTGATGTTCTGGGCAGAAATCTGAAGTTCCATCTTGCAGCCCCTAAGAATGAACATTGAGAGAGAGAGAGAGAGAGAGAATTCCGTAAAACCAGTACTTAGAGGAGAGAGAGGTTGAGAGAGAGAGAGAGAGAGAGAGAAGAAGAGAAAGAGAAGTCCTGAAGTCAAGAATGTTTTATTGTCAGGCCTCCGGCCCATTGAACAGAGAGAGAGAGAGAGAGAGAGAGAGAGGAGAGAGAGAGAGAGAGAGAAAGTTTAAAGTCAAAGTCAAAAATTTTTATTGTCAAAAGCCTCCGGCCCATAACATGGGAGCAATAGCACAACAAGAAAATATATAGATGGAATAAACTGCATCCTTAAGTTTAACGCTTTGTAAAAACAAATTAGATAACCGTAAAACGATATCTTCGTTTTCACTTGACATAAGTAGGTAGAATTTAAACATACATGGCTTATGGAAATACTTGGACTGAATGAATTCGTTTCTTAAGAGAGAGAGAGAGAGAGAGAGAGAGAGAGAGAGAGAGAGAGAGAGAGAGAGAGAGAGAGAGAGAGAGAGAGAGAGAGAGAGAGAGAGAGCAATTTTATGTGAGTCATCTGTCACATATGCTGTATAACGATTTCTCTAAAAACAGCTTTATGTGATAACCCACAATATTGAAGGAACAAATTATGCTACACATGTCATATAACATCCTCTGTGAAACACCTTTGTGTCTGTCCCATCTTCTGTGCCACCTCAGTACCCACGTCACTCATTCCGACATCCCGTCCACAGCCACAGCCCGGCCTGGCCCGCCGCAGCCCCGGCACCGGCAATCCACAGGGAGCTGTCAATGTCAAGTCGTCAAGAGGCAACCCACCGAAGGAGACACTGGACTGCTGCCGAGTCACTTTTGTGGTGTTCAGCAGTGTCTGTTCTGATCCAACATACGCAGGACACCACCTATTAAGCCCGACACTGACGATAATAATAGCTTAGTCGCGGAGCCGGCGTGAGTGAGCTTTCCCACCAGAGGTGCCACTATGTCCGTCCAAGGAAAAACCCCCATGGCTCGCCTTTACTGGTGACGGAATCAAATCAAGGCCACAAACGTGGAGAGGGCATCGAAACTGGGGTCACCATGAGAGCAGAAAATGAAGGGCCATAGAACTTTTTTTTTTATGCTGATCGATGAGAATGAGAATGATGAAGATGATGCTACGGATTTTCATTCCAGTCTGAGATTGCATGGCAGGGCTGTACTCAACGTCCACTTTCATAATATATCCCGGCATCATCTAGGCCTGAGAGACACAGACACCTGCAGTGTTGGTCAGGAATTTTGAGTAACTTTCTGAGAGACGCATCCAATAGGTGGATGAAGCCCAACTGCGTGATCCCAGTCTTCCAAACTGAGCCTGTAGCAAACTCAAATATGGGTAGGAGCTGGGCAGAAAACTCCCACATGTCTCTGACTAGAATCGAACACATGATCTACCAGCTGGGAGTCTGCAATATTAGCCACTTCGCAATGGTGGCTTGTCGAAATAGCTTTATTTGATAACCCACAATACTGACGAAGCAAATCAACTATGTTAGTCAGTGATCAGACAAATCATATCACATCCTCTGTGAAACAGCTGTATTTAACATTTCACAACATCGAAGAAACAAACTAAACACATGTTGACGATGACAAAGACCTGCTGAAAGTTGCTGAAGTTATGACATGTTTTTCAGAGAAATTTTTGCTGTGTATTTATACATCACAAATCAAACATCACTTGTGTGCCTTCTGAAATTAAATTAAATTAACCCTTTCTCTTCTGTTTGTTTGTTTTTCTTTACACAGTTTTTAAGTTGAATTTCTTCCGTCTTTGAGCTCTGTTGTCTTGGGGTGGGAATATAGAATGGGGGGGGGGGGGGGGGGGGGGGGGGGGGGGGGGGGGGGGGGGATGGGGGGGGGTTTAGAGTTGCAGTAAGCAGTACACAAAATCTAACCTGGGCATCACATTCATCTCCGTTTCATGTTTTTGGGGAAAAGATGGAATATGATCTTGATGACATCTTCATTCATACCACGTGCTTCCCTATTCATAACGTGCAATGGAAGCTAGCTCATGGCACCATGCACATTGTAACACTTCTTGTGCCAATGCGAGGAGTCACCGTTTGTTCAGTAGAAATGGGTACGTAGTTCCTGTCGGCATCAAATTCTGCAATGACGCGCCACAGGACGTAATATGTAACCGTTGAGATAATGCTTTTGTCAACGTAGAATTCTCTACACATCCATTCCTTTCTCATTTTCGCAGCGGCGATTACCTTTGCTACGGCGTTGCTGCACATTACAACCAAAGCCAAGGCTACAATGATCAATATCAAGTCTTTACGCTTTAAGAAGTTTATGGAACAAAAAAGCATGTGTCTTGCCTTGTTCTTTCTTCGTTTTTCTTCTGTTTTTTTTTTTCCTAAGAAGTTTTTTTTTTTCAAGTTCAAGGCCATTATTTACGATCAATATCAAAGCATGACATAACAAGAACATTGTGTAAACATGATAATCTTCGGAAAAAAAAAAAACTAGTGTGATATAGTAAATCAAGGCGAAGATTTCAGCCTTAACAAAAATCATATTTAAACATGAATGGATAAAATCACAGCAGCACATACATGCAGATCTGCATTGAGCTGTAACTGGACAGGCTAAAAATGGCTATTATATGCCATGATATAAGTCTGGTATACACTGTTTAAGAAATAAAAGCACAATCATCTCCCACTTTAATCATCTACTCTTGACTTTCAAAAGGCATTTAACGTTCTCGTTTCAGTTTAGCGATAAAAAAGAGAGGGTTTGTTTTCGGTAGTAGCATGTAACATTGGTCGTGAGGCCACCCACCGCAGGACATGGTACCACACAGACACACACACACACATACACACACACACACACACACACACACACGTACACACACACACACACACACACACACACACACACACACACACACACACACACACACACACACACACACACACACACACACACACACACACACACGTACACACACACACACACACACACACACACACACACACACACACACACACACACACACACACACACACACACACACACACACACACACACACACACACACACACACACACACACACACGTACACACACACACACGTTGACCCTGTTTGCCACTGGTGCAGTCGTCCCATTCTAAAATGTGTCAGATTAAAAATGAAATCAATTCTGTACAGTCTGTACAATAGTTTTAGTTCATGTATAGAAGACAGAGCACACAGACAGGGATAGCCTGCACCTTCTTATTTGTTTCACTGTTATACAGTTAGTTGCAAAGTGAAACGACTGCAGGCGGAAATCTAAAAAAAAATCTTAAATAAATGTCAGCGAACCGCCCAGAGAAACGTGGACAAACGAGTCACAAGACAAAACACAACGCGTTTCGACCTCTTAGGTCTTCCTCAGGTGAAACAAAAACGAAACAAATAACGAAAATGCACCGCCTGAGGAAGACCTAAGAGGTGGAAACGCGTTGTGTTTTGTCTTGTGACTCGTTTGTCCACGTTTCTCTGGGCGGTTCGCTGACATTTAATTAAGATTTGTTATACAGTTAGTTTACATATCATATAAGGGGTTGCCAAATAGGTCTACAGAAGACAGGGAAACGCAGAGCTTCTGAGTTTTGCAGAGTACGCGACATGCGCTGAAGACTGAAACGGACGATTAATTCACATTACTGACTCATTTCGCAAAGCTTCAAAATTAGGCATCAACAAACAGAAAACACAAGAACTAAAGTGTGAAGTAAAAACATGCTTCGGATATGTATTGCACGCACTTATATATGAAGAGTGTTCTTCATCAGCCGTTCTATCGAAATCAAGCGGCGTAAAATCTGTCAGCACAGAAGAATGTGAGATACGATGTCAACAAACGGGAACATTGTTAAGCAGTGTGTGTTATATTTGAAAAGTGCTTTTAAGAAAAAGAAGTCTCTATATAACATAGCTATGTAATAATTCTTGAGACTGTATGTCTTTCACATGTAATCCCCTTCTAAAGGGCTATGGCCTTTTATGAATAAGAAGATCTCTCTCTCTCTCTCTCTCTCTCTCTCTCTCTCTCTCTCTCTCTCTCTCTCTCTCTCTAAAAGAGTACCACATGGTATATGTATCTAAACACAATGAGAGAGGGGATACAGAGCGACGAGGTTGAACTAGCTTACTATGGATGAAGGATGGTACCCCCCCCATCCCCACCCCCCACTCTTCCAACCACCGATGGAAGTGATGAACAGGGGAAAAAAAGCACCACAGTAATTACATGGGATTAAAAACACGTTACTAACCTGAGTACTGATAAATAAACCTTTTTTGTCAAATAGCTTTTGTCCTTTTAAAACAAAAACAAACAATCAAAAAACAAAAAAAAAAAACAGAAAACAAACAAAAACAAACAAAAAAAAAAAAACAAAGCAAAAAAACAAGCATACAGCCAGTTTGTTTCCTTCTGATTTCGGAAAGCAAAATGTTGGTTCTGTTTGCTTCTGCCCGTTTGACGTTTTGATTTTCAAAAGCAAAATCTTAGATGTATTGCTGCTGTAAACTGTTGTGGGGCTGCAGAGGTCAAAGATTACCTGGCCTTGGGACCTCTCTGTACACGGAAAGTCCTGCGGGAACACAGCGACCCCACTCCCGTGGTTTTCCTACTGATTCGTCTCGGTGCTTGCGTCGGTGCAGCAATGAAACACTCGATGAATTCTTTAGCCTGAGCATGGTATGGGGCTGTGGTTCCTCGGTATAAACCTCGGTCATTGTTTCAGGCAAACTGGGTTCCTTAAGGGGTCATCATTGTCATCACCCTACTGTAGAAGTTCTAACAAAGTGCAGACACAAAGGTAGATGTAAAAAAAGAGGAACCATCATCATCTTCGACACAGAACTATCCAGTAGTTCCTGAAAATATCTGTTCCACCTGCAGCAACCTCTTCTGTGACAGACCAGTGAAGTCAACAATCGGAAAACTGCGTGTCTGTTGCAGTCTAGCAGGACTCTGAATTTGAAGACGCGAAGAAATTTTGTGGGGATCATTGACTAGTGGTGGACAGCGTGTTTACTTCATTTACCAAAGTTAAGAAGAGTTCCTACTGGTTCCTGTGGGCTATCTTACAGTGAATTACTTGTTCAATAGACAAATCTGATCTGGCGATGACTTTGCCTGTTGTACAATGCTTAAAGACTGTGACTTGGAGTTCGGCAGGTACAGAATGAACAATGGTACTATGAAAGGTTTGTCATTGTTGTCGAACGTGTTGATATTAAAAGCCTCACTAAGGGATATGAGGGGTAACGGTCCTGGGGCATGTGTGAATAGGCCTCGTTCTAGTATAGACACTATTGGCCAATCAGAAATTAGGAAAGTGAGGAGCCGCGGAGACAGCCCAGCATCTACTGTGACAACTCTTCCAAAGCTAGTCCGCACCAAGGTGGCTAGGCATCAGGGAAGTGTCCCTGCGGTGGGTGGCCTCATGATGACCTTACACTGATCGTGCCCTGGTCACTGCGGAACTCAGGCTGCAAAGGGACCAGCCAGGCTGTAGCTTTATATAGGAGAACCAGACTAAACGGCAGTGGGTAATGCCACTCAGGGGGCATGAAAGACAAAGCCAGGATTATAAAAAGCTTGATAATGGATATGGTGAGAAAATGTGTCAGAAAAAAAAAAAAAAAAAAAACAAAACAAAAAAAAAAACGAACCAAACCAACAAATGTAGTACAGCAGCAACAAAACAAGCACAGCACTAGTCCCACGAAACTAAAGGAAAAATCTGGTCAATTGATATTGGTAAGATACTATGCGGGGAAGAGCAGAGCAACAAACCAGCTGATGAAGTGCATTCACAACAACATAGGCAGTCCTATCAAAGTGCAGATTGGCTATTTGTGACACCTTGCTTTAACGCACCAGCACTCACTCCAGCAAAATCAGGTTCATTCTTCATCACACTGTCTTACTGCTTTTCATCCTGAAGACACAGACGTGCTACTATGTAATAGCACGCGTAGTTCAGCAAGAATCTGTAACCATGGAAAGTTGTCACGTGTGGATCGCCAGTGATGCTGCATGTTTTGGCACCGTCTGAGAAACAATGCAAAACACCTGTCGTGGATATGGATTCGTTCAAGACTTATTGGTGAGAAATCTCTCTCTCTCTCTCTCTCTCTCTCTCTCTCTCTCTCTCTCTCTCTCTCTCTCTCTTACATGAAAGCAAGCATTTCAAAGTAGTGTCTGTGCTGGGAAATTGGGCGCCAACGTCTCTTACAAACTGCTGTAAATATTACCACGAAATAAAACTTTCTTATCATGAACGCTGTGCAAATAAGAGTTATCAAACCTCAGATAATTAGTCAAAGCACTGCACAGACCACAAGACTGCACAGTCCTCCGATGCACCACAGCTTCGTGCAGTATGTTACCAACCGACCGATGCGTGTATTTTTGTGAGAGAAAAAAGATTGTCTCCAAGCGAAAAGCAGAGGTGACAGGTGATCATGTTGATGGATGAGCGTGAGGCAGTGGGCAGACTGTGGACGTTTGAACAAAAAATAATCGATGCAATGTGCACCGCGTAGTCATTTCTGTGGGGGGCCAGTAAAATATATTGATTCTGCTGCAGTGTCATTGATAATCGATGCAATGTGCACCGCGTAGTCATTTCTGTGGGGGCCAGTAAAATATTGATTCTGCTGCAGTGTCATTGATAATCGATGGAATGTGCGCCGCATAGTCATTTCTGTTGGGGGCCAGTAAAATATATGATTCTGCTGCAGTGTCATTGATAATCGATGGAATGTGCGCCGCATAGTCATTTCTGTTGGGGCCAGTAAAATATATTGATTCTGCTGCAGGGCAATTGCTGAAAAGAAACAAAAGAAAGACGTAGTGGGGGATGGGGGAATGGGGGAGAGGGAAGCGATGATGGGGCCTATGGATGGGGTAAAGCTGGGTTAAGAAGCTAGTATATACTATAATTCTGGCCTCTTCTATGCTACATCAAATGATATCATACCAAACTGATCTAGCATATACTTTAATCAGGGCCTCTCCTATGCTACATCAAATGATGTCATAACAAACTGATCTGGATGTAATGAAATGCTAATTTATCACACTCATGGTATTCAAGTCCATGAACATACGTTGAGTCTATAAAAACTAGTGTGGAACATCAAGTTCAGAGAGAGAGAGAGAGAGAGAGAGAGAGAGAGAGAGAGAGAGAGAGAGAGAGAGAGAGAGAGAGAGAGAGGGAGGCGGGGATATGGCGATAGCATTGATGGAAATGACTTTTAATTGCTGCGTAGAGTTTCCATCAGATGCGTTTTTTTAGAGCTTTTTTGAATGTCAGTTTCCAGAAACATGATTTTTATTCAGGAAGACAAATTACATCAGGTGGTCCCTGTAGAATATAGAAATTGATTGATTTAGAAAGATGACGTCGAGGTTTGGGAAGAGACAGTTTTTATGTGTGTATCGATTGATGACAAAGCTTTCAATGATTTTCCTTAGGGCTGATCCATTCGTCACATTGTACATGCACAAGCGTTTGTTGAAGTCGAGTCTGTCTTTAAATGGAAGAATGTGTAAAGTTCTGTTATCACTTTTTGTCGAGGTATTAGATTTCAGCTGAATTAATTTAGCGGTCCATTTATACAGACGACTTGCTTGTCTCAGATTAGTTTCACTGTCATTATCCCAACGTGGATGCATATCGATAAGAGAATAGATATGCGCATGAAAAAACATCTTTCTGTGGAAATCCACAACATTATACACATGTTTTTATTGGTTGTAGTATTTTACATGTCTAACCGATCTTGACAAAAGCATATAATAGAAAGTCCTTTTTCTCATGATTACAAAAATCTTACGGTACTGTATGAAATGCAGTTTTAGCTGGTTTGTTGTTGTGTTGTTGTTGTTGTTGTTGCTGCTGTTGTTTTTTTTTTCTGTAGAAAGTATTTTTGTGTAAGTGCTTGCAATGCAAAATGGAGGTCGGCGTTCCTTTCATTCTTTTGAAAATATCGTTTTGATTCCGTATACTACACTAAATACAAACAGAAGGACGTTAACGTTTCTAAAAACTTGATCAGCAAAGTTATGACCACGTTCACACCTCAAATTCCACTTTAAACATGTATTAAAGAGGGGTGGATACTGTTCCATATGTAGACAAGAATAATTCTCTGAAGCTTTTTTATGAGTCTAAGAGGAAGACATTAAAACGATCAAATGTGAAAAACGAAGTCAGTTAAGTTAAAAAAAAAACAAACGAACAAACAACCAAACAAAAACAGACTACCAACCACATATGCTATCAACCAATTCCATTTCCTTCTTAAAATAGATAGTTTGAACTGAGGACTGATGCCAGAAGCAGTGGGGGACAGACACAGGAATAAGGACTTACCTGCTACCGCAACAGTGACGACAGTAAGGAGAAAACCACAGTGGTTGCATAGCTGTTGAAGTCGGAACAACAAATGGCTCGTGGGGTGAAGGAATGTTGTCAGAGGCTTCGGTTACTGTGGTCTGTTGATGAAGATACGGTTCTCGTCATGACATGTACATTACATGTGTGTGTGTGTGTGTGTGTGTGTGTGTGTGTGTGTGTGTGTGTGCGTGCGTGCGTGCGTGCGTGCGTGCATGTGTTGTATGCGTGTGTCCATGCGTGTGTGCGAGTGCGTGAAAGAGAGAGAGAGAGAGAGAGAGAGAGAGAGAGAGAGAGAGAGAGAGAGAGAGAGAGAGAGAGAGAGAGAATACCGAATAAAGTACAGATTATGTTCTTGTTTAACATTGTTTTAAATAGGTGTACAGTAACTGAAGAAAAAATGGATAAAAAGACCTAGAAAAAGAAACGAATGAACGAGAACTAGACAGAAAGAAAGTAAATGAAGGAGATGAAAATGTTTAAATGAAAAGAAAAACTAGAAGATATCGTACGCTTTTAGATTATTTTCAGAAACTATGATTTTGAGACAAAAGAGGAAGAGAGAGAGAGAGAGACGTAAGTTGTATCATAGCTGCATAGTCTGTAGAATTAATTTCATCACGAGAAGGAGAAACTATTACTATTAATATTATTGTTATTATTATTATCATCATCATCATCATGATCATCATCATTATCATTATAATTATTATTATTCCTATTATTATCATTGTTATTATTATTATTATTATTATTATTATTATTATTATACAATACTTATATAGCGCCTATCCTCAGCTAGAGACCAAAGGTTTAAGTGCTTTACAATCCATACTCTTTTACACGCCCGGGGGTGGGGGGGGGGGGGGGGGGGGATACTTGGGAGCAAAATCAATGGCAATGTAGCTGTGACATAAAAGAGCTGCTTAAATATTGAGATATATACCTTGCGGGAAATCAGTGCTTAGTTTCATACCATACAGAAACAAAAGAAGCAAATGAAACAGGTATGCATCCCACTACAGGACTGTAGATGTCACGTTTTTAGTATTATATCGCAAAGTAAGTACGTCACGAAGTTTGGTGTCAGTACGTAAGAATGATATTGGAAATTAAGCATAACTTCTGTAAGGATGAAGCGCTTAATGTGAATATGCTGAATAGAATCCTTTACCAGCAATTGCCAGAATTTCATAGAGGCCAGAAAAAAACTCCTTAAATGTCAGCATTCTTGGTAAGTACGTCACAAGGTTTGGGTGGCATTTAAGTTCTGTAAGTATGATGCCGCTTATCATGAAAGATGCTAAATAGAATTCCCGAAGTTGGAGTGTGGCGCTTCATTCAGTCGTTTCTCGTGTGATCCAGTCAATATTGTTCAATGTCGTTCACTCAGTTTCCTTACTTCCTTCGTTCGTTCCATTTCTCACGCAAGGTGCATGCTATGTGTAACGTGCGGTCCATACCAACGGCCAAACTGGCCTTCTCTTCCGAAAGTTGGTGATGGGATTTTACGTGTGTACAGGATGTTATGCGTGCGTTCACACACGGAACCTCGGAACACTGGAAGGACTGTATGGGAAATGGAGTCAGAGCCAATGCTAACTATGAGGGAGAAATCCCCTTTGTACCGAAACGGCACGGCGGAGATTCGAGCCCACAACCCCAGGATCACCAAGATTACGAGCCCGGCACTCCACCACATGAGATTGCATAGGCAACAGATCAAGCTGGTCTAAGAGGTTCCGTTTCTCACATACAAAATTCCGCTCAGGTTTGCAGACATTTTACGAATGCTCAATCGTGAAAAAGAAAAAAAAAAAAAGAAATAAATAAAGAGGCTGTTTATCGAAGTCTGTAGTTAAGCAAACAATTGGAGTTTTGAAATATTGAATTGAGGAGTTCTTGCGATATGAACCCGAACACACACACACACACACACACACACACACACACACACACACACACACACACACACACACACACACACACACACACACACATACACACACAAGCGCGCGCGCGCGCTAAACATTTTGCCGCTAACACAATGAACACACCATTTTATCCCCCCTTCAAACAAAAATCATCTAGTGTATTGAAGTCGTACACTTGGCTTCTAATTAATTGCTCTTTTCTGGTCAAAGTCCTGACGTAAATGTAAGATTAGTTGTTTCCGACTGAGTTTGACTTATTCGGTTCTGGTTATTGTTCACAAATCTATTGCCATTTCATATATTGCTTGAGCACGTCTTCTTACTTGTCGTCGGCATACTAACTGTATTAGAAATCGGAAACCAAGAAAAAAAACCTATTTTAAACAATAAAAAAAATACCTGAAAAAATGAATGAATGAATAGGCTAATAAACAAATAAATAAATAAACAAATAAGTAAAAAACCCAAATAGATAAATAAATAAATAAGATTGAACAAGAAGCAAGAAACGCATCCTCCCTCCCTCCCTCCCAAAACCACCTATGAAAAAGAAACTTTCATTATACGCCTTCTGCAAGGAAAGCCTGTGCAAAATTTTCGATTTTTTTTATTTATTTTTTTTTTTTAAAGAAAAATCTTAAGCTGTCACGTTTAAGAACATCATGAACACATCTCACAGTTTTTTTTTTTCAAGCAGTAGCATGATATCACATTCTTACTAAACTTAGCTAAATTTTTTTTTTTAAAAAAAGGGAAAACAAATCATAGACCCGGCAATTTTGACAGAGTTGCATACTTTTTGTCAAACTATAACACAAATAAACAGACGAATAAACAAAACCCGTCACTACGTAACAGACTGTAAGTAATAGTAAGGCAGACATCAAATCACAGATGTACATATGTTCAACAACGGGAAAAAAGTAAAGAACAGAGAAAAAAAAATCGCCATGCTCCGGTTTAAAAAAAAAAAAAAATGAAATGAAAGAAAATAAGGAAGAAGGCCCCAGTAATGTGTACATATGTAGTACATACTCAGTTCTTACCTTGGTGCAGATCGCAAAAGGCCAATACCTGGAGGTGTCTCAATGTGCAGGCGATAGTCTTCGGCATTTATAGGAAAACCGTATGCAGCAGCCCACACGCGGGTTGACTCAGACGGCCACGGCTCAGTAAGGGCTTATAATTAATGCTTATTGATTTCAATCACGGGCAGTAATTGGCATGACCGATTGGTCTGCTATGCTGTGTAAAAGGTACTGTCATCATCTGAAGGACATTTCACGCAGAACTAAACATAGTCGGTTTAAAATGTGAAGTTGTGCTCTCTCTCTCTCTCTCTCTCTCTCTCTCTCTCTCCTCTCTCTCTCTCTCTCCCTCTCTCTCTCTCTCTCTCTCTCTCTCTCTCTCTCTCTCTCTCTGCTCTCTCTCTGCCCGTGTGTGTGTGTGTGTGTGTGTGTGTGTGTGTGTGTGTGTGTGTGTGTGTGTGTGTCCCTGTCTCTGTCTGTCTGTCTGTCTGTCTGTCTTTCTCTCTCTCTCCCTCACCCCCCCCGCCCCATTCTCTCTCTCTCTCTCTCTCTCTCTCTCTCTCTCTCTCGCTCTCTCTCTCTCTCTCTCTCTCTCTCTCTCTCTCTCTCTCTACGGCATTTAAACATACATTCACCATAAGCTAAGAAACATCATTGGTACGAAATGAAGACTGTAGGCCTGAGGTGAAATGTATGCATACAGCTGTATTCCGGCTCTCTCTCTCTCTCTCTCTCTCTCTCTCTCTCTCTCTCTCTCTCTCTCTCTCTCTCTCTCTCTCTCTCTCTCTCTCTCTGTCCAATGACGCGTATTCATATACAGCAGCTCTGAGTGAAACAAGACATGCAGGTGACACACAGCTTGAAGAAGATGGAGGAGGCTGCATCTTTCACTGCATTGGAAAACCTGAAGAAAACCCAAGAACTTCTGGTGATTGATTTGTCATTCGCACAAAGCTTGCCAGGAAGCTGGATAGCCTGTCGCGTGGCCTGAATGATCTCCAAGTGATATTGCGGCTCAGGCTTTCAAAGCACCGCTTAGCCACCGTCATTAGCGCCTACACTCCAACAATAACGAGCCAAGATGACATTCAAGAAGCTTTCTATGAGGAGCTGTACCATGTCATCATTGAGGTCAACCAGAAGGACAGACTCATCATCCTCAGGGACTTTAACGCTCGTGTGGGAAGGGACTGCCATGCTTGGCCCAGTGTTCTTGGATGCCACGGCACTGGAACTGCAAATCCAGTGGATTGCTGATGTTATCACAGTGTGCACAACAAGAACGTTCCATCACCAGCACCATCTTCCAGCAGGCAGACACGTTCAAAAAACACGTGGATGCACCTCGGCTCCAAACAATGGCACATGCTTGACTTTGTTATTGTTCGCCAGAGGGACAGATGTGAGGTCCTCATTACACGCTGCGTGAGGGAAGCTGTCTGCAGATCTGATCAACGCCTGATCAGGAACACCATGCATACCCAGCTCGCCCTGAAGAAGACAATCGACCCGGAGACGAGCCCTCGAAAAAGACTGAACATTGCTCGCCTGTGTAACAGCAGAGACATTCTGCAGGAAAGTGATCCGGGAATGTTTGTCGAAACATCGACCTCACTAGAGAAGACACTGGCGAGCAATGGAAAGCCTTCTAAGGATTCCTGTACAATACTGCAGCTGGCACCCTGGAGTTTGTTGAACGCACACATAGAGACTGGTTTAATGAAAACGACTCACAGATCTACAAGCTCATAGACATGCACAACAAGACCCACATAGATCACCTCAGCAACAAGACCTAAGAGAGGAAAAACAGAAGTGCCAGCAAACCAGGCTGCTCGTCCAACAGAAGCATCGGCGGATGAAGAGCAATTGGTGGGAAAAGAGATCAGTCTAACTAAAACTTCTCCGAGATCATCCTATGCACCCAGTGACATTTCACTGAAGAGTGGTCCACGCACTTCAGATGCTACTGGAAAAAATATACAGACAGTGAACTAGCCACAGAAATAGGAGGCGAAGCACACTTGCTTGACAATTCCATTTGAAATGAGAAGATATTGCTAGCGATTAAAATAAAAAAAAACAACAAAAAAAAACAAGCAAACTAAAGAATGTACGTTCTGCTTGCCAGATGGTTTAATTGGACAGCCCCTTAAGAATAGAGGTGGCATCATCATTGATTTCTTTGCCAAAGTGATATGCTCTTTTTGAATATACACTACTTCCAGAAAGCTGGACTGAATCTATCATCATTCCATTGTTTAAGAAAGGCGCAGTCAATGATCCTGATAGTTACAGTGGGTTTTATTACATTACTGGTGAATATCAAGCTGACTTCAAAAAGAATCATTCTTCCGTCGATCATATGTTTACCCTTTCAGCTGTTATTCAGAAGCGATATTCCTTTAATTGTGAACCACAGCCTTTACTGATTTCGAGAAAGCGATCGATTTGGTTTCTAGAAAATCATGCAGGTTAAAACTGAAAAAAAAAAAAAAAATGGCACCAAACGAAAATTATAATGGTATATTAAACGTATGTGCCTTGATTTTAAAGCAAGAGTGAGATCTATGGAAACATTTACGGTCTATATTATATGTACATAGGGTGTAAAACAAGGAGTTACGTGTAGTCCTGTTCTTTTCTCTTTGTTTGTAAATGAATTGCCTTTAGAAATAACAGAAAAGGGAAAGCATGATCTAACTTTTTCTCCAGATTTCATTGAAGAATATTGTTTCGTTATTAGTTGATGGCATTGGTTGTTTGTCTGAAACTCCAGCTGACCTCCAAACCCAGTCAACCAGGCAGCTTCTTCACCCCAGCTGAGAAATAAATATGAAGAACAGCAACATTGTGGTTTCACAAAAGGCGGTTATTCGACACCAGGAGAAATATGCAATTTTACTGGGTAAACTACTAGGTGTCTTGCAAAAATGGTATATGATGAATGATATTTCCTGAACAGTATTTCTAAAACTGTTTGATGCCCTGGTTCAATCTGTTGCCAGTATGGTTCTGAAATTTGGGGTTTAGATAAATCTGGTATTGGTGTGAAAAAGCCCATTTGTTCGCTCTTAAGAAATTCTGGAGTTCCTATGAAGACACAAAATGAATATGTTTATGGGGAAGCAAACTGTTATCCCATTGTATCAATTCATCTTTACAGTGTATGAGATACTGGCTGAAAATTCTACGAATGAATGGTGAAATTTTGGATGCACAGCATGAATCTATTCCTGAAAAATAAATGTGAAGACTTTTGCTAATTTCGAAATGTTTTGCTTGTGGCAAAGGGGGTTTTTAAAAAATGTACACATATTCATTCAAAACCCTCTAGGTGGTACCCGATTTTGCTCATTTGAATGAACTCAGCTATTAAGCCACCGTGCAAGTTTGCTATGCTTATATGTCATTTGCGTATTCAAACGAAGTCACATTGCCTTGCTGTATGAATTGTTATCAATATACTGTAACTCCCATCAGAAAGGGCCGATGAATGGACACACCCACACACACACACACACACACACACACACACCCACACACACACACCCACACACACACACACACCTCTCACACACTCTCTCTCATCTCTCTCTCTCGCTCTCTCTCTCCTCCTCTCTCTCTCTCTCTCTCTCTCTCTCCTCTCTCTCTGCTCCTCTTACGTCTCTCCTATTTTTGCATATTGGTACATCCTTTGCTCTTAAAAAGTTTTTGGGAGTTCAAATACAAAGATTGAATGGTCGTGTGTATGACCAGACAAAAAAGATACCCTGTTTACATAAATTCTTCCGTTAGGTGCATGCACTACTGGTTAAGGTGGACAAGATTGGATGAGTCAAGATTAACGCGAAAAGCATATAGCATATTATTTGTGTTAGACTCTCGTGATAAGACAAACTTTGCGTCTGACAATCGCTGTAAGTTATACGTGTTTGCTTTTGGATATGTGTGGTTAAACAAAGGTGTTGAGGGAGTGGAACAGTTTCTCGCCGACATTAAAAAAAAGACTCGTACTTTGCAGATGGCAAGAATGATATTTTCATGTCAAGAAGAGTGACAGATTTAGTGTATATGAGACTTTTTCCCAATAGCAGTCGATAAAATGCATTAACGTTGAATCTAGACAGACATATCAAGATTATTACAACACTATTCAGGTGGGTATTTCAGATATTGCTGCACATAGAAATCGATACAAACAACATACTCCTGTTGATTTAATTTGTCCATCATGTAAAGAAGAGAAAGAAGACGAAGTGCGTCTTGTTCTGTGCTGTCCTTTACTAAACGAAATAAGGATACGTTATATACATTAAAATACTATTACTTCTAGCTTCCAGAAATGAACCAACAACTAGAAACCTGTCCATTTGCCTATACAAAGCATTTGAGATATGATCTGTTCTTGTTTCTAATGTATAGTCTTGAATCAGTTTTGACCGTTTAAAACATTGAATAATTTTTAATGCATCTCTTCACGAGGGGCAACAGCCTATTTATAGATACGTATCCATATCCGTTCCGTCCGTATCCGTCTCTCTCTCTCTCTCTCTCTCTCTCTCTCTCTCTCTCTCTCTCTCTCTCTCTCTCTCTCTCTCTCTCTCTCTCTTCCATGCTGTAGATTTACAAAAGTAATTTATTTGTATTTGTATGTTGATATGTTTTTTCTTTGTTTTCAATAGCACGTAATTGTAATGAATGTACTTTTGATGAAACAGCTGCCATACCAGTATATGTTAATTCTTGTCCCTTTCCCTTTACGTATCATCATCATCATCATCATCATCATCATCATCATCATCATCATCATCATCATCATCATTATCATCATCATCATCATCATCATCATCATCATTGTCATCATCATCATTGCTATTATTTATTTATTTATTTATTTATTTATTTATTTATTTATTTATTAATTATTATTACTATTTTTATTGTTGCTGTTGTCATCATCATCATCATCATCATCATCATCATCATCATCATCATCATCATCATCACCATCATCATCGTCATCATTATCGGTTATATCATTAATTCTGTTGTTGTTTTTGTTGTTGTTGCTGTTGTTTGTTAATTAATTTTTCATTATAATAATTATCTTTTTAATGTTGTTATCACATTTCGTCTGCCTCTGTGTCCTTGCCACTTTGGTCGCATTATTATTACACCACTCATTTTGGGTCAATAACCACCAAATCTTATACACCCATTTTTTTGGTCAATAGCCGCCAATTCTTACACCACCACTTGGGTCAATAACCACCAAATCTTATACAACCCATTTTTGGGTCAATAGCCGCCAATTCTTACCACCCATTTGGGTCAATAACCACCATTTCTTAGACCACCCAATTTGTGTCAATAACAACAAATTCTCATACCACCCATTTTGGGTCAATAACCACCAATTCTTACAACCACCCATTTGGGTCAATAACCACTATTTCTTAGACCACCCATTTTGTGTCAGTAACCACTATTCTTACACCACCCACTTTGGGGTCAATAACCACCAATTCTTACACCACCCATTTTGAGTTAATAACCACAATTCTTACACCGCCCATTTTGGGTCAATAACCACCAATTCTTACACCACCCATTTGGGTCAATAACCACTAATTCTTACACCACCCATTTTGGGTCAATAACCACCAAATCTTACACCACCTATTTTGGATCAATAACCACCGATTCTCGGCTTTTCCTGCCGCCGCAGTCCTGGCACTGACAATCCACAGAAAGTATCAGCATCATGTCCTCATCAGGCAACCATCCAGGGGAGACAATTGCACTGCTGCGGAGCCGATTTGGTCATTTTCAGTATATCTATTCTGCTCCAACATACACAGGAATCACCTAATAAGCCTCCAGCTGGCGCAGTAATCATTAGTCAAAAGAAAGGGTCCCCCATACTGAGGGTGCCATCATGGTCCTCTGGCGACAGTTCCAATGAACTTGCTAATACCGACGCCACCGACACACCAACTAGTGGCATAGATGTGGGAGGAAAAAAGAAAACGGTGTGCCTATTAGAGCATAGCAGGAAGTTCCACGCCGTTTCATACTTCTTTTCTCTGCTCCTCGATCATGGAGGGAGCAAAGATGATACTGTGGAGTTTCGCTCTGGGCCAGGGAAGTTATGACCAGGCTCTTTTCTCTGCTTACTTTTATAACATGTCCCAGCTTTGACCAGGCCCGAGAAATACAGCCACCAGCCACGTTGTTCAGGAATTTTGAACAACAGGCTCAGAGGCTATCTATTAAGGGGATGAAAATTGAATGTATAGTTCTAGTATACCCCACGGAGCGCAAAGTAAACTGAGCTTTGTGTTGGAGCTGGTCGGAGTAAAAGAAAAGATAGACAGAAGGGAAGAAAGAAAATCAACAAAGTAATTGCTATGATGGGAATCAAACCCACGACCTCTGAACCCGAAATTCTTAACACTAACCATTTCATCACATAGTTCACTTATTTTTTTTCTTATTGTTTACTCGAATCTTTACTTAAATCTAACAAGAAAAGATGTTTATCCCCCTCCACCTCCACCTCTCTCTCCTCTCTCTCTCTCTCTCTCTCTCTCTCTCTCTCTCTCTCTCTCTCTCTCTCTCTCTCTCTCTCTCTCATGTATAACTGACCTTTCTGTCCTACCATACAGTTATCTAAAATTCAATTTGTCATGTGATTCGTTTGTCCACGTTTCGCTTGGCAGTTCGCGCCAACTTTTTTTTTTTGGTGATGGAACAAGAACGTTCCATCACCAGCACCATCTTCCAGCAGGCAGACAAGTTCAAAAACACGTGGATGCACCTC
>JADBJO010003169.1:107844-112844 GCA_016801955.1 Conus betulinus | reverse complement strand
CACCAGCCACGTTGTTCAGGAATTTTGAACAACAGGCTCAGAGGCTATCTATTAAGGGGATGAAAATTGAATGTATAGTTCTAGTATACCCCCACGAGCGCAAAGTAAACTGAGCTTTGTGTTGGAGCTGGTCGGAGTAAAAGAAAAGATAGACAGAAGGGAAGAAAGAAAATCAACAAAGTAATTGCTATGATGGGAATCAAACCCACGACCTCTGAACCCGAAATTCTTAACACTAACCCATTTCATCATGTAGTTTCACTTTATTTGTTTATTATTGTTTACTCGAATCTTTACTTAAATCTGAACAAGAAAAGATGTGTATCCCCCTCCACCTCCTCCTCTCTCTGTCTCTGTCTACTGTCTGTCCTCTCTCTCTCTCTCTCTCTCTCTCTCTCTCTCTCTCTCTCTCTCTCTCTCTCTCTCTCTCTCTCTCTCTCTCATGTATAACTGACCTTTCTGTCCTACCATACAGTTATCTAAAATTCAATTTGTCATGTGATTCGTTTGTCCACGTCTCTCTTGGCGGTTCGCCGCTAACATTTTTTTTTTTTTTTTTTTAAAGATTTGCTAAAATTCAATCTTCCGAAAGTTTTCTCCTCTGTTTGTTCTGTTTATGGCATGTAATGACGGACATCTGTTTCCCTACAGTAAGCCTGTATCAATACACCTTCTCTCACATACCTCCAGTCTTGACCCCATTTCTTATCATTTTCACTCTCAGTCGATCATGCGCTGCTTACAGTCGCCCACTCCGTATTCGCCACCCCCCCCCCCCCCCCCCCCCCCCCCACCCCCAGTATATCCTTCCCCTCCCCTTCCCTTCCCCTCCTCCTCTGACCTTCCCCCCCTCCCCCTCTATCCCCCATTCCCCCCCCCCCCCCCCCCCCCCCCCCTCCGTGCCGCTGATGAGCTCTCCGTGTTTTAAGCCCACGCTTGATCCATACCTAATTTCCCACCATTTTCCATCCTTTCCTCTCTCCTAGGCCCCAGCCTCCCCCCCTTCCCCTCTCCTCTGAACCCTCGTGTCGCCCCATGTTCCATCATCACACTCTCTACACCTTATATTATCCCTCATTCTCACACACTCTCCTCTTTCCCGCCCCAATCACTAACTAGGTTTGAACTCACCTTCCTCCTCGTCCCTTTCCCCCCCACCCCTACCCATCCCCCCTTCTGCAAACCTGCCATCTCCTCCCCTCTCCTCCTCCATCCAACTTCCATCACATCTTACACTGTCACCCTATGTCCTGTTGGGCCACGTCAAAAGCTGACTGCCAACTTGTTGCATCACCCCCTCCCCCCACCCCCCCCCCCCACCCCCCGCCCGCGACCTCATCGCCCTACTGCCCTAGAACCCCCTCCTCTCCACCCCCCCCCCCCCCCCCCGTCCCGCGCGCACACACACACACACACACACACACACATACATACACGCACCTTGCTGCACCTTGCTGCCCCCTTCCCCCACACACGCTGTGAAGACTAATTGCGAGCAAGAGGTTCTGTATCCCCAACAATCTGCTGGTGGCAAAGTATGCTACCACAGTGCTGCTATAGGAAAGAAACTACACCCCCAGCAGCCATGGCAGTAGCATGTTACACAGACGGAGGTGACATATCATTGTATGGAAGTGTCGGTGCATCGAAAGCTTAGGAGTAGCATGCTACACAGGAGGAGGTGACATATCATTGTATGGAAGTGTCCGTGCATCAAAAGCTTAGGTTTGGCATGCTACACAGATGGAGGTGACATATCACTGTATGGAAATGTCTGTACATCGAAAGCTTGGGAGTAACATGCTCCACAGACGGAGGTGACATATCATTGTATGGAAGTGTCGGTACATCGAAAGCGTGGGAGTGAGATGCTACACAGATGGAGATTACGTGTCATTGGATCCATCGATATAATGAAAACTTAGGAGTAACATGCTTCACAGACAGAGGTGACGTATCATTATCTGGATCTGTTGAAAACATTGAAAGCTTAGGAGTAACACGCTACACACACGGAGGTGACGTATCATTATCTGGACCTGTCAATACATCGAAAGCTTAGGAGTAACATGCTACGCCTACGGTGGTGACATATTGTCTGGAACTGTCGGTACATTGAAAACTTAGAAGTAACGCGCTACACAGACGAAGTGACGTGTCCACGTCTGGATCTGTCGATACATTAAAAGCTTACAAGCAGTGTTTACTTGATGACTTGATGACTAGCAGGATAGAAAAAACACTAAATATCATTCGAAAAGCCCCCCCCCCCCCCCCCCCCACCCCCACCCCCACCCCCCACCCCACCGTGATACCAGACAGTACTTTGCTCACACTCATTAACACAAATGCCTCTGTTCAGAGTCACGGTGCTATAAGAAAAGCAGAATGGATGAAGCGCACATCCTGAAGCTGAAAACATATGCCAGTGTGGCCAACAACTTGAGGACATCTAGCCTCTCTATAGACGTTGGATCACAGGCTTTATATGTGCATCTATCAATGAAAACTCCGACAACAAGTCTCGATTTCCGTGAAGGGAGCTTTAAACGCAATGGGAGAAGCAGCTCAAGGAATTGCAGTCGGCGCTGATCCAGGAGGAGTAAAGGTACACATTACATGGCTTGCATTTCCAAATGGTACAAAGAAAGGTGATTAGTTCCGCAAGACAATACAGACAAACAGAATACAGGACAAAACGCAATGCATTTTCACCTCTACGATCTTCTTCAGGCAAAACCAAACAACATTTAGGACAATGTACACGAAGAACGAGCAATCACTTATCTTCTCATATTCGGCGCAAAAATGGGTGTTTGTTGAAAAACAGGGGGAAAAAAAACTAGATGCAAAGCATATAAACATACTCCCAGTTTATCCTGAATACGCGTGAGATATTCCATAAAGAGGAGAAGTCGTCTTGGGCTGGTGTAACCGTTAGTAATGGCTATACTGGTAAACATCGGCCATCGTCTGTGACCTAGAATGAACATACTTACAAATTTTCAGAAAGATCGGCCAATAACTTTCTGAGATTTTCCATAAAGAAGAAAACCATTATGGGCTTTAGTAACGGTTATAATTTTCTGAGGTATTCTATGAAGAAGAAAAAAACCGTTAGGGGCCGTTATAGAGCCGTTAGTAACGGCTATAACGGTAAACTAAAACGTCGGGCATCATCCGCGATCCATAATGAACATACCTTCAAATTTTCAGAAAGATCGAAGAAAAGTGCTTTCGGAGATATTCCATAAAGAAGAAAAAAACATTACGGGCATTATTCGCGACCCATAGTGAACATACCTACACATTTTCAGAAAGATCGGCCAAGTACTTTCTGATATATTCTATAAAAAAAGAAAACCTTACAGGCAGTTACAAACCGTCAGTAACGGCTATAACGGGGTAACTAAAACATTGAGCAACGTCCGTGACCCATAATGAACATACCTGCTCATTTTCACAAAGATTGGCCGAGTACTTTCTGAGATATTCTATAAAGAAGAAAACCTTTACAGGCCGTTACAGCCGTCAGTACGGCTATAACGGGTAAACTAAAACATTGGGCATGTCTGTGACCCATAATGAACATACCTGCTAATTTTTCACAAAGATCGGCCAAGTACTTTCTGAGATATTCCATGAAGAAGAAAAGCCGTTACAGGTCGTTACAGCCGTTAGTAACGCCTATAACGGTAAACTAAAACATCGGACATTATTCGTGATCCATAATGAACATACGTACAACTTTTTCAGAAAGATCGGCCAATTACTTTCTGAGACATTTCCTGAAGAAGAAAAACCGTTACAGTTCGTTACAGCCGTTAGTAACGGCTAAACGGTAAATTAAAACATCGGGCATCATCCGTGACCCATAATGAACATACCTACAAATTTTGAAAAAGATCGGTCAAGTGCTTTCTGAGATATTCCATGAAGAAGAAAAACCGTTACAGTTCGTTACAGCCGTTAGTACGGCTATAACGGGGTGAACTAAATCACCTGCCATCATCCTCGACCCATAATGAGCATACCTGCTAATTTTCACCACACACACACACACACACACACACACCACACACACCACACACACACACACACACACACTCACACTGCATTTCTTCGTTCCCATTCCTAAAGTACACCCCTGTTCTGTAAGAGCTGGGAGTACAAAAAACAAACAAACAAACAAAAAAAAACAAAAACAAAAACAAAAAAAAAACCACCCCCAAACACACACACAACACACACACACACACACACCACACACACACACACACACATGGTCCCCTTCCCAACGGCCTTACTTTCATTCAACACCCATTGTATCTTTCTAACCGCCAACCTCCACCACACTCCACTTCTACACCTGTTTTTTTTCTTTCCCTTTCTTCTCTGTTTTCTTTTCATTTGATATTCCATTATGATTGCTTGGCCAACCTCTTTATTTCTGCCATTTCTTATTCATTTATTTTGTTGTTGTTGTTGTTGTTTGTTGTTGTTAATCACTCATTATTTGATTGCTCTGTTTATAGCAGTCTCTGCTCAGAGCGAGGACTGGATGTAAAGAAGAGCTTCAATGCTCATCTATTATCCTGGCGAATGAATCTCTCTCTCTCTCTCTCCTCTCTCTCTCTCTCCTCTCTCTCTCCTCTCTCTTCTCTCTCTCTCTCTCTCTCCTGCTCTCTCTCTCTCTCCTCTCTCCCCTTTCCCCACTCTAATCTCCTCCACATATCTAATTTCATTCCCGCTCTTTCTTTTCATATCGCCTACTAGTCTCACCCTTTACAAACACATGCTGCTCCCGAACATAGCATGTACGTACCAGTGACAACAGCAGCAGCAGGAGTAGTAGTAGCAGCAGTGCCACGCCACCACCCAAATGAACAATAACAATAACAACAACGACGACGACGACGACGACGACGACGTATTGGTGAAGTGTATTCATTCACTCTTCCATCGTGCTTTTCTTCTTCAACTTTCTATTCACATGACGC
>JADBJO010003169.1:100000-107513 GCA_016801955.1 Conus betulinus | reverse complement strand
GAGAGTCGAGATACTAGATAGTGTACAGATATAGACGGTCGATTGTTGAGGTAGGTGTACCAGATTTATATAATTTCAAATATTGAAAAACAAACAGATAAACAAACAAAGAAAATCCGTCCTCAAGAATCAATGTTTGTTGCTGGGATTTTTGTTCCCGACTACAGCAAGAGTGGAACGCATTGCTGGCCATTTCACAGCATTGTAATGGCCTCAGCTTAAACTCTTCATTCTGGCTGGCTTCCGACAAAGCAAGTGGCGGATCAACTAGAGCAACTAAGGAAATGTGATAGTAGCTGGAAATAAGAAATCCATACTGCCTGCAAGGAGCAGGATAAACCTCAGTTTAACGTCCTAGTTCTAATGTTGTGGCTTCCTTTTCGTTCAACGTTTCCGCGCCTTATGTTTTTATACTATACCCGTTTTATTTTAAACCAACCAACAAACAAACTACACAGAGGTGTATTCATTTTGCTTAATGTCATGTGTAAAGGCCTCTCGATTGCGGAACATAAATAAACTAAATCTTAAGAAACACTTTTATCCTGGATACTAAGTTCACACTTCCAACACTGTCTTATCGAATAATTCAAATGTATGATCCTACCTTTCCAGTTATCCTGTATGTTCATTGCCATCTTATTACTATGGAAGTGAACCAACATTTTTAACCATTTTCTTTTAACCTACTAAGATTCATCTCTAATATCTGTCTACACATACGAAGAGCTTTTCTTTGACGCATGTTGAGTTTTAGACCCCGAGAATATCTTAAATGACAAAAGAATTCCTTGTGTTCAGTTCTGTTAATATCTTTTTATCTGACAAAAACCCTGAGAATGCAAGCCATTTATCTGACTTCATAGTCAGTGTTCTCGTTAGCATTCAAGCATCATTATAAGGAGAAAAACGTCAAGAAGGTGAGAGAGAGAGAGGGGGGGGGGGGGGAAAGGGAGAGAGAGAGAGAGAGAGAGAGAGAGAGAGAGAGAGAGAGAGAGAGAGAAGAGGGAAGAGGAGAAGGAGGAAGAGGAGAACGAAGAGATGAGTAGTAGTGATAGGAGGTGGAAAAGGAGAAATAAGAGAGAGAGAGAGAGAGAAAGAAAGAAGAGAAGAGAAGAGAGAGAGAGAGAGAGAGAGAGAGAGAGAGAGAGAGAGAGAGAGAGAGAGAGAGAGAGAGAGAGAGAGAGTTCCATATAGATCAAAGGTATTCTCAATGCTAGGGAAGGGCTTTTCACAATGGGGTAAAGGAAGGTGTCAAAGGCTAGTAAATATTTACAACAGGTCAGCAAAAAAAACCACGAGCGCGGAATGGAAACAAACTTGTTAGCAGTAACGTGAAAGGGGTGCGAGAGGTATCAAAGGCTGGTAAATGTTTACCGCAGGGAAGAACAGCGCGCAAAACAGAAAACGGTCTTGTTAAATGCGATATGAAAGGGGTGCGGGACGTGATACACAGGGAAAAAAGGTGTGTGTGAGGAAGGAGGAGGGGAGTGCCGGGGTGGAGTGGGAACAAAAGTAGTTTCCTCATCATCTGAAGAAGAAGCAAACCAGCTGAATGCTTTTTGTGGTTGTTGAGATTGTCTTAAGTTTAGCGCAGAAAAAAGAAGCTGCCATATTTGCTAAATAAAAGCCTTACTGATCAGAGGGAAGAATGTGTCACCGTCTCTGAAAACAAAGTTTTTTTCCCCATTTAAAGCAGCAAAAAAAAAAAAAAAAAAAAAAAAAAGAAAGAAAAAAGTGGCTGACCCTGATAGGATTCAAAGACATTGACATACTGTGTGATTAATCTTTATCTTTAGCAGTTATTTTTAATGCATTTCCTTGCCATTTTGAAGCACATCTTCCATACTGAAAACCTCATTTATCAAGCACGCACCAAAGAAAACTCTAATAATATTTCTGAACTGTATTTGTCTTTTGGCATCAACATCTCCAGTGATGAAAATCAGTCAGAAAATGACGCTACTCCAATTTTAAGAGAGTTTGTAGAAAGATTTTCGATCCTGTGGAGGACATACGTGTGATAATGCCATACTGTTTTGCCATGAACAAGGTGCATGAACATCTGTCACTTAACGTGTTTACCTTTCTAGAGTCTTTAATACTATTCAGCCTCACCCTTTAGCAAGTAGCTCATGCATGCATAATGGACTCGTTTATGCGAGTATCTTCTGGGCTCAGAATTTTTCTTCACTAAGGTCTCAGTTTGTGAGACCAAACGATCATTTTTCCTTTGTGTCTTTTACAGACACTGATTCACCACAAGGTTCCCTTTTCTCATACGTTCTGTTTACCTTGTATATAGCAGAAAGCAGCTGATTGACAGGACCGCGTCCGCTGGATATGTTAGCAGTTATTCCGGACTGAGAGGAATTAGTTACCGATGATAACAACACGACCACAGAAGAGAGACTGACAAGTTTGTAAACTGGTGCGAATCAAAACTGAACTGAAATTTGGCAAGTCAAACGAGGTTAAGATTAACTTAAGAAAACAAAAGGAAAATCATGTTTAAATAGAAGCAAGTAGATTAACCGGGCAGCCAAACACATGGAACAAATTCCAAAACTGACACAATGCATTTTGATCTATTGGTCGTATTCAAATGGGACAAATGACACTCAAAACAAAGAACGAACGAACAACCAGCCTCAGCGGCGAAGTGTTTAGCGTCGCGGACTCCCGGCTGGTAGGTCGTGGGTTCCATTCCCATCAGAGCCACATGGGAGTTTTCTGCCCCAACCGGCTTTTACTCAGAGTGAAGTTTGCTATGGGTTCAGGTGGGAAAACTGCGGCCACACAGTCGAGTTTCATCTATTAAATGGATGCGTCTCTGACACTGTTGTTCGAATTTCCTAGCCAATAATGCAGGTGTCTGTATCTTACGAGTCTGGTTGATGTCGGGATATATCAAGAAAGTAACCGTATGGTACAGCCCTGTCGTGCAGTCTCAGACAGGCATGGAAACCCATAGCATCGTTTTCATCATCCTCATTCTCGTCGTTCAGCATTAAAAAAAATCTCAAATTCTGTGGCCCTTCGTGCCCTGCTGTCTAGGTGACCCCAGTTTCGATGTTCTCTCCACTTCTATGGCCTTCGTTTTATTTCGTCGGGTCACCGGTATTGGCAAGTTTCTGGGGGCTGTCGTTGGATAGACGTGGTGGCGCCCTCCGGTGGAGTCTTAATTACGCCGGCTCCACGACTGAGCAATGGATATCGTCAGTAGGTGGTGTCCTGCGTATGTTGGCTCAGAACAGGCATCACTGAACACCACCGAAATGACTCGGCAGCAGTGCAGTGTCTGCTCCGGTGGTTGCCTCTTGACGGCTGTGACGGACCATTTCCCGGCCGGTCACAAATTTTTCATGCAACCGTGCTAACCGGAAGGTAGTCGTCCGGAAGCCGGTTGAAAAGTTTACCTGACTGCTACTCACCTGCGCACCGTTAAAGCCGGGTGAGCTGAACCGGTTAGGCAGTCTCTGCAGTGATCCCGGCTTCACAGCATTCCAGAAGGCCGAAGAGGGACCCAGCTGTTGTTTTTTTTTTTTTGTGGCAGTCAGGTATTTATCATTCAATATTTACTTGTTAGAAACCGAAACCGTATTCCCGTTTAGGAGCGACTGAAACTTCCTCAGCGCACTTGTGAAGGTTTGGTTTAGAAAAGAAAAATATTTATTGTGTTCTGTTATCCTATGACTTGATAGGGTAACAAAACGAAATGCTGTCGGAAAATATGAAGTGATTGTTAAAGGAAGTGGTCTTCAGAAAAAAAAAGATTTTGTTTATTCTGTGACTTAATAAGTATGAACTTCATGATGAAAAAAGTTTGATGTGGTTTGCGAGAAGAGGGAGAGTTTTGATGCTATGGATAATAAGCTCCCAGAGTGAGCGACAGAGACTTTACATATCTTCTAAATGTTAGTTTTGATTTTTGATGTGGATGAGTATTTAATTCACTCTTGATATGAATATTGAATAGTTGTGTGTTGGTAAACAAGAGTATGTAGAAATCTTTCCTTTACATGAATCTTTTGGGGAAAAAAAAATCCTTTTAAAATCTGGTGACTACATGAAATGAAATGAACATTCTTGTCGAAGAAATGAATATTTGTGGCATGACGAAAGACATTTATAGTTTGATGAAAAGTAATCATTAAGTGTGTGTAATGAATTGTATTCATGGTTTATTGAAGAAGGTCTAAGTGGTAATCTTTCCCCAATTTGGAAAACTAGACTCTGAAAGGTTTATATTGAAGTCCTTTACTGTGTAGTGCTATGATTCCGGAAAAGGGAATCTTGTGTTGAAGAAGGAATATGCTGATGTTTTGTCTCAAGTTCTAGTGGATTATGATGTGGCTAATGAATATGAATGTAGTTGTGACTGCAATGAGTAGTAGCCATGACAATCAAGGTAGTTAATCAGTTTCCCCCAGGTAGATGTGTTCCCTGGACTGAGGGGGACTTGCTGCTACTGTTTGAGGGTCAGGGGTTCGTAGTTGTGTCTACCCCCTTCTCCACCGTGTGACGGTGTGGAGAGGTCGGCCTGAGTGCCGACAATCTACCCTACCTGCCACTGCGCCCGGGACCGACTACCCCGCTGAGCCAGCAGTTTGGGCTGGAGACGCCGCTGCTGCCAAGCCAGAGCGCGCCGCTCCCGAGTTTTGAACCAGCGACCTGTTGGCGAGGCCGTCGCTGCGTTCTGTGCTTCTGTGTGTGTGAGCCACAGCTCCTGTGTGAGACTGTCACCCTGTCGCCGACAGAGACGCCGTGAGTGCTAGTGTTTTTTTCTTTGAGCCACAGCTCTGACGTTCTGCAAGTTCTGTGTCAGACTTGACGGTGTAGACCTTGTCGTCTTCATCTTCATCATCTTGACGTCTTCGTCCTCTTCATCGTTTCGTCGTCGTCGTCGTCGCCCGCCTTCATTGTCGTTGGAACCAGCAGCGACAGTAGATAGTGAACCTTATTTAGATATATTTTGTGTCATGCGCCCTGTTTGGCGTATTTGAAATAGTAGTATTTACATATAGTTTGTGTGTACGCCTTGTGGTTGGCGTGCCGACTATTTATGATTTTGCATTTATTATATATGTTTGTCTGATGGCTCAGGCAGCATAAAACAGAAAAGGTGTTGCCTGGCTGTCAATGTTCGGGTGAGTGGGTGTGTGTATGTGATTTGGAAAAGTCGTGCATGCATCCATAACTTCTGTGTGTGAGTCAGACAGTCAGATACCCGCAGACACCACTCATTCCATCCGTAACAACGGCTTGACATTGACTGCCTGTGGATTGCCGGTGTCGGGTCTGCGGCGGGCTGGGCCAGGCTGTGGGTGTAGATGGGGGGTCGGAATGAGCAGCGTGGATTCAATGCCACTGAGGCGGCATAGAAGATGGGATAGAAACACACACACACACACACACACACACACACTAAAAACGAACCACCAACAGCTTTGATGATGATGATGATGGTGATGATGATGATGATGATGATGACTGTAAAAAGTTTTTTTTTTTTTTTTTTCTCTCTGCTCCCGCCTTTCTTCTTCTTCTTCTTCTTCTTCTTCTTCTTCTCCTCTTTTTTATGACAATGATAATGATGATGATAATGATGATGATGATGACGATGATGATGATGTTTATCAGTATCATTATCATTGTTATTATAACAATCATCATCATTTATTATTATTATTATCATCATTATTTTTGTTATTATTATCATTATTACTAATAATACTATCATTATCATCATCATCATCATCAATCTTCTGATTATTATTGTAATAATTATTAGTAGTATTAATATCATTATTATTATTACCATTATCATTATCATTATTGTTAGTAGTAGTAGTAGTAGTAGTAGTGGTGTTGTTGTAGTAGTAGTAGTAGTAGTAGAGTGTAGTAGAAGTAGTATTTTGATTCATACCTTCTCCGATTCAGCTTCTTGCTTTTGTTCTTTAAGACCACTCTGTAGTTTCCGTTTGTAGCTAAAGATCACATTTTGCACTGGTATCGGCGACATAAAGGACTGATCGCCCTTTATTTTCATGTTTGAAATTTGGTTGTGTCACTACTTTGGCGGCGCAGTAACTTTTTTGTTTGTTGTAATGTTTAGATTTCCACCTGCGATCACCCCACTTTCATACTAGTCATGTTTAAGCAGCATCTTTACAAAAAAAAGTTAATTAAATGGCAAGATGAGACGACTGCAGCAACAGACAAACAGGCACAGGTCAATCGGTTGCGGTCCGCCATCTCTCCCGAAACCAACAAATCACCTGATACCTGGAAAACCTCAGACCTTCTCCCATAGCACTCTTGTCTCCTATCGATTCTTCCCCGTACAGCCTCTCTGGGCCGTCATCACCATGACGTCCTCTATACGGCCCATTCCAAAAAAACAGTTCGCCCAAGAGATAGGCCTACAGGAACGCACACATTGCTCATTCAGAATGCCGATATCAGAAGTAGAATTTGACTGGGCGCAGAGCTTGGCACGCACAAGCTTGCTCAGCCTCTCTCTCTCTCTCTCTCTCTCTCTCTCTCTCTCTCTCTCTCTCTCTCTCTCTCTCTCACTAACACACACACACACACACACACACACACACACACACACACACACGCGCGCGCGCACACTGGTCTATCCGTCTCTGTCTCTGTCTCTGTCTCTGTCTCTCTCTCTCTCTCTCTCTCTCTCTCTCTCTCTCTCTCTCTCTCTCTCTCAGTGACAGAGCGAGAGGAGGGGGGAGGAGAGTCAGACAGACAGAGAGAAAGAAAAATACACACTGAAAGAGGCAAAGAGACGCAGAGCAGATGGAAAGAAGACAGACGCAAGTCATTTGCTGTTTCCCATCTCTTTTAAAACCAACGAATGATTTAACCCCTGATAAACTCAAACATTTTGTCTGCAGCATTCTATCGGCTATGCAACTGTTCACTGTTTTCCGGCGGCACCACCACGACATCCTGTGTCTGGTTTATCCCAAACTATTTCATCCAGGCCACACAGGCGCAAAAGTCGCTCAGACATCAGTCCCTCGTGTGTCAGAAGTGCAATGCAATTGTTTCGGCCATATTTTGACTCTCTACAAACGTTCGCACGTGCATACGCACGCACGCACCCACACACGCACGCACACAATCACGCACGCACGCACGCGCACACACACACGCGCACGCGTAGAAATCACACACACACACACACACACACACACACACACACACAATTCCTCAATGGGAGCTTAGTAGGCTAATTACGATATTAATTATACAGATTTAAGGAAAAGTGATGGGACCATGCTGCCAACACATGTCAAGGCACATATAAATGAAAATTATATAAATCATCTTAAAACATATACGACGGTTCTCTACTTGAAAACCAATTATCAGGTGCTGCATTCATTATTCCGTCATTAAAAATAGAGAAATCGTATCACATTGGGAAAAATTTCTCTGTATTCACAGCAGAGCTAACTGCTATTATTATGGCACTGAACTATCTTCTTAG
>JADBJO010003169.1:82500-95000 GCA_016801955.1 Conus betulinus | reverse complement strand
TTTTCTGGAAGATTCGATTCTATAACAGGTGACAATTCGTTTCGTACATTTTGTATACATGTTCGTATAATTCAATATTCTTTTTCTTTTTCCTTTCCTCCATAGTTTCCCCACCCTCTCCATTCCTATCCGTATGTTTTCTTTCATTCCAATGGGGTTTTTAGCTTGTTTGATTGCTTTACTTTGGGATTGTTTACTTTCTTTCTCCCTTTTTCATCCACGTTATATAAGTTAGACAAAACCAACACTTACGTGCTAGCAGTTTTCTTACAGAATTTTTTTGCTATGTGTCTGCTTTTGTTTTTTTTTCTCTCTCTTTCTACATTTTTTTTTTTTTTTTTTGCTCTTTTTCACAGTTTGACTATAATACATACGATATCACATACTGCTTGTAATCGATAGGGCCTGACGAGGTTTGTGTTGCACGGAAACGGAAACACAACCCGTACGCTAAGTAACGAAACTACAGTTCGCATGTGCAATAGATAGATGGCTAAAATACATGACTCTTCATCTGAGAACTGTGTTTTCGGGTCGAGCAGAACCTACTGGGTGCAGTATGGGGTGTCATTTTCCTCAGCTGATAGGTCAACATGTGTTCAAATCTGCTATAGTGGTTTAACTCTCCTAGTGTGTACAGTCAAGCAGAAGATCTGATAAGTACGTTCAAGATCTAGTGAGTCATGTGTGCGTTCATTAGGACACAGGAGGAGGCCGGAATAGCTCTGGAGGTAGAGCGCCGGACTTGTGATCCCGGCGATCCCAGGGTTGTAGGTTCGAATCTCTGTCGGTCTGTTTTGGTACAGAGGAATTTCCCCCAGAGTTAACATGGGTCTACCCCATTCTCAAACGTCCTTTGAATGAGACTGTAAAACGAGGTTTTGCATATGAACGCAAGAATGACATACTGCACACACTTAAAACTTGTAGCACCGATTTTCGGGAAGAAAGGTCAGTCGGACTGTTGGTATGAATGATACGTATACACATATCATGCATCCTGCGTGGATGCAAATGAAAGGACTGAGTGACTGGTTTTAGACGGACTGAAACGGGAAACAACTTAATGTGGCACCAGTAGGCTGCTCGTCAGTCAGCTCTACCTGGGTAGGCAGCCAGTTGTGTAAACGTAAGCGTCGACTGCAAAGCGCCCAGAGCTTGGTCTCAAACCAAGGATAGTAACACTGTAACAATAAGCATAAAAAGAAAATACCCAACATGCCCTAAAGAGACTATTTCCTCGACGAGAGCTTCTCTTCCCTCTCCCCTCTTTCCTGTAAGTATGTGTGTGTAGGTGTTTGTAGCTATGCGAACACACACACACACACACACACACACACACACACACACACACACACACACACACACACACACACACACACACACGCACGCACGCACGCACGCACACACGCACGCACACACGCACGCACGCACACACATATATACACACACTTCCTTCCTTCTTCTCTCTCTTCTCTCTCTCTCTCTCTCTCTCTCTCTCTCTCTCTCTCTCTCTCTCCTTTTTCCCCCCTAACCCTCTCCCTCTCCTCTGCTCCAATACTACTGTTAACGTTTCACTCTTTGATCGCTCCTATTCCTTTTCACCTGCTGTTAATATCGTTAACATTACAATATTTATCTTTACCACCTTCTCCCTGCTCCAGTAGCGGTGTTAACTTTTACTCATTGACCATCTCCATTCCTTTCCACCTACTATTACCAGTACTAACATTACTTTTATTATTAGTGCTCTCAGAAGCACTGTCATCACATCATCATTATCAGCACTATCATCATCATCTTCATTGATAAAAGAATGAAAAATAAAATAAAATAAATGAATGAATAAAATTAGATGAAATTAAAATCCACCTTCAGAACTGTTATAATTGTTATATTTACCACTAATACTTCATTAATATAAGTATTATTCTTTACAATAATTTCTAACATTCCAGCTTACCACTTTTCCAGCTTCCTATAACGTCACGATCATTACTATATGGTTACAATCACAATTATTATCAAAACTCTCTCTCTCTCTCTCTCTCTCTCTCTCTCTCTCTATATATATATATATATATATATATATATATATGTATATGTATGTATGTATGTATGTATACAACAAACTAATAAATTGCAAGGGTAAATACCGAGCACCATTCCAGCAACTTACAGAGCAGCTTGGTGTTGCAATGACTGCAAGAAATATTCAGTTATAAACAAAGCCACAATCCGGTCGGCCCCGCCGCAGCCCCGGCACCGGCAATCCACAGAGAGCAGTCAATGTCAAGTCGTAAAGAGGCAACCCACCGGAGGACACACTGCACTGCTGCCAAGTCACTTCGGTGGTGTTCAGTGGTGCCTGTTCTGATCTAACATACGCAGGACACCACCTACTAAGCCCCCCCTACTGACGACAAATAGTTGCGTAGTCGCGGAGCCAGCGTGAGTGAGCTCTCCCTCCGGAGGGCGCCACCACGTCCGTCCAACGACAGCCCCCATGGCTCGCCGATACCGGTGACCCCGACGGAACCAAACCAAGGCCACAGACGTGGAGAGGACATCGAAACTCAGGTCACCATGAGAGCAGGGCATGAAGGGCCACAGAATTCGAGACATTTTTTTTAAAAAAATGCTAATCGATGAGAATGAGGATGATTAAGATGATGCTACGGATTTCCATTTTCCACTTCGCCACGGCGGCTGGTATTATATGCTATTTTACATTTAATCCGTATTTCGTTTCACGTCCGTTTTTAGTCGTGTACGTGCGATCGTAATTAGGCACTCCTGACCTTTTACTTCGTCTCTCAACCAGCTCAGCAATAGGAACCTAAATCAAAACATAATTCCGGCCCCCCAATTCTTTTCCCGTATCCATGCTAGCTTTTACCAGTCCATTTATTTTTGCCACCCATCATGCAGCCATCTGCACTAGGATATGCTAAAACAGTTTCAGAAAACGAAGTCAGCATCCCATCGCAACTTTCTAAACCATTGCATTCGACTACGAATCAGCCCTCGCGGCATCTCACTTTCACATACTCCATCCGATCTTCATGATACCGCTCTTACCACTACTACTACAAAAATTCTTTTCCAAGCCAGCCGTAAACTCATGTTGGCACATATTAAAATACTCAATTCATCCCTGGAATCTCTCTCCCGTCTTCTCCAACATTTCAAGCAACAAACCACAATCATCATGCCCAGAGCCACTGCTTCAAGATTCAGACAGCTCATCCATTCGCGCAACCAACTCTTTCACAATCACTGCAACCAGATCAAGCAAGACAAATTATTGAAATTTACAAAACAAATCAAGGCAAACATCCCAGACCAGTCGTATCCTTCTACACACAACACTGATCACCCTATCACCCATGAGCAACACCGCCACCTTGTTCTCTGCATCCCTGATAATCTTACTCTCACCAACGATGAAAGGTCAGTCCTGGCAAAAGGTCTCAAATCTATTCCCATTCAGCCTACTACCAAAAACAAATATCAAAAACCGTTGATGTTGAAAGATTCTGTAGAAAATTAAGATGGATGGCCTCACTTGACAATTACCTAAGCCCCCACTACCAGAGAGCAGAGACATTTTTACCCACCTTTTTCAAACTCCAGTACTCCGCCAACCACCTCTTGACAAATTCGCTGATGTTGAACTCTGCATCAAAAAGTGCAGAAAAGAAATCGCTAAAGTGAAATCCAAACCTGTCCGCCATTCCAACCTCTCACAGGATGAATAAAAGCCCTCGAATCACTGAGACAACAAGACATTGTCATCAAACCAGCAGACAAGGGTGGTGCAGTGGTGGTCCAGGACAAACAGTTGTACATAAAAGAAGCACACAGACAACTGTCAGACTCAAATTTTACACACCACTGACAGCTTCACCCCTCCCTCATTACCAGAAACTCACCTCAACCACAGTTAAACAAGAAATTAAACAAGAAATCAAACATAACTTACCGAAGACAAGCAGACTCCTCATAATGACTGACACCAAGCAGCAGCTACCCTTCTACCTCTTCCTAAAATACACAAAAAACCAATACACCTGGCAGACCCATTATATCTGTGCAGCTGCCCTACAGAACACATCTCACAGTACTTAGACTCTCCCCTCCAACCCATTGTACAAAGCCTTCCTACATACCTCATGACACAACCCACATTCTCAACATGATTAATTTATACAACACACAGATCCCACTTTCAACCCAGCCTCCTCTTCACATTTGATGTTGTCTCTCTCTACACTTCCATCCCTCAAGCTGGTGGACTGAAGGCCCTCACATTCTTTCTTAACAAACGGCCCCCTAACCAACAACACCTCCCACAGCTACACTGGTCAGACTTGCAGAATTAGTCCTCACCCTCAACACTTTGAATTTAACAACCATACATTCTCACAAATCAGTGGTGTTGCTATGGGAACCAAAATGGGACCGTCGTACGCCTGCCTCTTCATGTAACACCTAGAACACCGCCTACTAACCTCTTACACAGGCCCAACACCAGAGATCTACAAAAGATACATAGATGATGGAATGGGAGCCACATCCATGTCAGAACATGACCTCCGCAATTTCCTGAACTTTGCTCAGACCTTCCATCCCTCCATCAAATTGACCTACACCATTTCACAGTCAGTTAACTTCCTGGACATCACTATCTCCCTCAAAGATGGACTACTTAAAACCTCAGTCTTCTATAAAAATCCACTGATGCGCACTCATAGCTCGACTACACATCTTTCCACACTACTATCCACTAAAGACAGCATTCCATATTCTGAATTCCTTCACCTATGCAGACTCTGCTCCAACGAAGAAGATTTTACTGTACAAGCAGCCAAAATGTCTGAGTTTTTCACCAACCCTGGCTACCCCAGTGCCGTCATTAAATGATGCTCTCAGCCGCACCACAGCAAAATCCAGAACATCTGCTCTGGAAACTAAGCCTCTCAAAGAGACAGACAGACCCACCGCCTGCCTTCTCTTCCATCCTCACACGCTGCCCATCTGCAGGAATCTGAAGACGAACTGGCACATAGTAGAAATCGTAAACCTGCCTTTAAAACCAAACCAATGATCACATTCAAACGTGACAAAAACCTCAAAGACCTACCGGTGCGCCCAGTTAGTATGTAAGCCCATCCCCTTCTTCCCTCCACACTCATAGCATCAACATCCTAAATTGAATGCACCTGTCCACCACTGCATTATTAGCCACAATATCCTCCACCAACACACATTCCACTATATCTCCCATTATTTATCTCACAGACAACTTACAGCTATCTTTCTTTCCCCTCTGACTACACTCTCTCTATATTTGTCACATCAACCTATTGTTTATTCAGATACCACTCCCTTTTTTCTTCTTCTGGTTTTCTGTTAATTTCAAATACTATTTCCTGTACAAGAGCTTCTCTTCCCTCTACCCCTTTTCCTGTGCACATGTGTGTGTAGGTGTTTGTAGCTATGCAAACACACACACACACACACACACACACACACACACACACACACACACACACACACGCACGCACGCACGCACGCACGCAGCAGGCACGCAGGCACGCACACACACACACACTTCCTTTTTTCTTCTCCCTCTCTCCTTTCCCACCCTAACTCTCTCCTCTCTCCTCTGCTCCAGTACTACTGTTAACTTTTCACTCTGAACATTCCAATTCCTTTTTACCTACTGTTAATATTATTACCATTACAATATTTATCATCACCACCTTCTCCCTGCTCCAGTAGCGCTATTAACTTTCACTCATTGACCACCTCCATTCCTTTTCACCTACTATTACCAGTACTAATATTACTTTTATTATTAGTGCTCTCAGTCGCACTGTCATAGTATCATCCTTGTCAGCACTATATCATCGTCACCTTCATTAATAATAAAAAGAAAATTAAATGAAAACCTTCATAACTGCTACAATTGTTGTATTTACTACTAAAAAAAAAAAAAAGGGGGGGGGGGGGGGGGGGCAGCAGAGGGGACATCCGGAGTCATGAACCGGGTGTCAGGAGTTAAGGGCCGAAACACTTGCTTGAAGGGGACTTCTCTTCTGAGGACTCTCTGCTGCCACGCTCTCCACGAGTTTCTTTGTACCGATGCATGGGTAAACCATTGACTTCCGGGAATAGGCTGGAGGACGTCCGGGAAAGACCGGAGGACACTGGGAAAGACCAGAACCAAGGGCTCTGTGGGCTGGCTCCCCACTTTGCCTTCAACATGTGGCTACTAGAAACAAGAGGAAAAGATGCTCCCAGGATTCACCGAAAGGGGGAGAGAATGATGAATCCATCGGTGCTCAACCAATCACGACTGGAAATCCCCAAACGGACTATGAACATGGACCAAATGGAATATCCATGTGTCTGTGGAAAGCGTTTCGCTACCACCCGTGGCATGAAGATCCACAGAACAAAGATGGGATGTGTGAAGACTCATCTGAATGAGCAGCAGCGCACTGCATCAGCAGCTAAGACGTCGGAAGACCAAGGCCAGGATTTAAACCACAGTGCCAAGGACATCCACGCTGTTGGTTCGGATGAGGAATTTGCACAGGCCCTCGATGCCAGGCGCCTGAAACTCAACCTGCCACGAGCAAACGAGACTAAAGATTGGGAGAAACTGGATGCAAAAATCGTCCAAAGACTCGATGCCCTGATAGGGAAAAGCACCCTGGAACACAAACTAGCCACATATGGGGACATTGTGTATGCCACATGTAGAGACGCCTATGGAGCAAAACTACTACCTAAAGAGAAAACACCTCCAAAGAAATCCAGACGCCAAGAAGAGATGGACAAGATCAGGTTCAAAAGAAAACCCTCAAGAAGCAAATGAAGACCACACTGCCAGCTGAAAAACAAGGCTTGGAAAAACTCTGGGAAGACCTGAAAGCAAAACACAGCGCCCTCAGCAAAGCGGAATCTTCGAGGAAGAGGGAGAGCAAAAAGAAGAAGACACAGAGAGCGCTTCTTCAGAGACCCCTTCCAGTTTGCAGAACTCTGTTTGAGCAGCCAAAATCTGGGACCCTAAGTGTGGACAAAGAAGTTCTTGAGCAGCATCTGAGGAAAACATACTCTGACTCACAGAGTAAAGCACCACTCGATATTCAAGGTCTGGTGTGGCCAACCAACCCTGTGGAGCAGTTCAATGACAAGCCTCCAACGTTGGCGGAAATCAAGAAGGTCGTCGACAAAGCCAGAGCCAAATCATCACCAGGGCCAAACGGAATACCTTACCAGCTGTACAAGAAATGTCCCAAGGTGCTGGAGTGGCTCCACAGGCTGCTGCGATCAGCTTGGAGAAACCAGAAGATCAGCGGCCAGTGGATGACGGCAGATGATGGTGTGTACATCCCCAAAGAGCAAAACTCAAGTGACATCAGCCAGCTCAGGCCAATATCACTATTGAACGTCGAAGGGAAAATCTTCTTCTCTGTCATGGCAGCAAGGCTGACCATGTACCTCATGGAAAACAAGTACTTGGATGTGTCAGTCCAGAAAGGTGGCATCCCAGGCGTGGCTGGCTGTGTAGAACACGCCACAATGATCTGGGACGCAATCCAAAGAGCAAAAACAGAAAAGAGAGACCCGGACGTAGTGTGGCTTGATCTGGCAAACGCATATGGATCTGTACCCCATGAGATGATACAGTTGGCTCTTGAGATGTACCATGTGCCAAAGAACATCCTCGACATGCTCAAGACGTACCTCAATGGCTTCTCAATGCGCTTCTCTACCAAGGAGTACACAACAGATTGGATCAACTTGGAAGTGGGCATTGCAATGGGCTGTGCAATTTCCCCAATACTGTTCGTGTTGGCAATGGAAGTCATCTTGAAAGCAGCAACAAGCAATGCAAGACAAACAGACCTTGGTGATGATACAAGATGCCCCCTCTCAAGGCCTTCATGGATGACGCTACAGTGATTTCATCCAGAGAAGACGAGACACGTCATGTGCTGGAGAGGCTGGATGACATAGTTGCCTCATCCAGAATGAAAGTTCAAGCCAAAGAAATCACGGAGTCTCTCACTGAGGAAAGGAAAAGTGGCCGAATCTGTGGTCTTCAGTGTTGCCAACCAGGCCATTCCAACAGTTCAGAAGAGCCAGTCAAGAGCCTTGGAAGATGGTATGATGATACGCTGAAAGACACACAAAGAGCAAAAGAAACCAAACAGATGTCGGAAGAAGGCTTGGACAGCATTGACCATGTGGGCTCCCTGGCAAATACAAGGTCTGGTGTCTGCAGTTAATGCTGATACCAAAGCTCCTATGGCCTCTGATGATATACGACACATCTGCACCAGCATAGTGGAGGCAATGGAATACAAAATCAACAAGTTCACAAGGAAATGGGCTTGGTGTCCCACCCTGTCTGACTGACATAGCGCTGTACTGTCGCCAAGCAAAGCTGAAACTACCCCTGAAATCCATCCTGGAGAAATACAAAGCAGGGAAGATCAGACTTCAAAGCATGCTGGAGGACTCAGGAGACAAGTAGTAGAGGCAATCAAGCCCCAGCTGAAGACAGGCAGAAAATGAAAAGTTCAAGAGGCGATGGATTCTGCAAAAAGAAAGTCTCAAGATCAGAGAAATAACAGGACACACCACCAACAGACAAGGACTGGGAATGACCAAAACTGAATGGTGGTCAAAGGCCAAAGGAAAAGTCAAAAGAGACATGATGATTCAGAGATGAGAAAAGAAGAAGACCAAAAAAACTCTCCAAAAAGCAGTCCAGCAGAGCCAGCAAGGGCAATGGACAACGTGGGAGAATGCACTCCAAAGAAGTCTCACTTGGAGTAACATTTGGCACATGGCCCCTCTCAGGATTAGCTTCATTCTCAGATCTGCATATGACCTTCTGCCCTCAAATGCAAACCTGGTGAAGTGGGGAAAAACAGACGATCCTTCATGCCCCCTCTGCCATGGAAAACAAACAGTGGAGCATGTCCTTAGCTCATGTAAAGTAGCCCTGGCTCAAGGAAGGTACACATGGAGGCACAACCAAGTGCTCAAAGAGATTGTACAAGTACCAACACCACAAAAGGGCAAATCAGGACTCCAAAAAGCACTGGCAACATTCTTCACGGCAGGAGGCAGCGAATCATGGCCAAGAACAACAGTGCCACTCGGAACATGCTGGCAGAGTCTGCTGGACGGGGCAGATGACTGGGAATGCACTGCAGACCTCCCAGAATGGAAGAGTCCCCAGAGATCATCAGCTAGAATGGCATGAGACCAGACATAGTAGTCCACTCTCAGTCAACCAAGCAGCTGATCATGATCGAGCTCACGGTGCCATATGAGAACAGAATGGAGGTAGCTCAAATCTACAAGACTGAAAAGTATGCTGATCTGGCAAACAGCTGAGGAGAGAAGGCTATCAGGTCAAAGTCCTCACAGCAGAAATTGGAGCTAGGGGGTTTGTAGGAACGTCTGCATACAGCCTCATGAAACAGCTCTCAGTTGCAGGGAGGGAAAAAACCAAAGCCTGAAAGCAATGGCAGAAGCAGCAGAGATGTGTTCAAGCTGGATCTGGTCAAGGAGGAACAAAAGTGAACTTCATAAGGCTTAAATTTCCTACAAATATCAGGTGTCCCAGTGGCTCAGTGGTTAGTGCGCGAGTCATTAAGTGGAAAATGAGCATGTCCAGAAGGGCATGGGTTCGAATCCCAGCCATGGCTCGTCCCGAGATGGGAAAAAAGGGCAGCAGAGGGATATCCGGAGTCATGAACCGGGTGTGGCCCAACCCCTCTAGAGTGGCAGGAGTTAAGGGCCGAAACACTTTCTTGAAGGGGGCTTCTCTTCTGAGGACTCTCTGCTGCCACGCTCTACACGAGTTTCTTTCTACTACTTATGCTTCATTAATATAATTATTATTCTTTACAATGTTTCTGACATTCCAGCTTACCACTTTTCCAGCCTCCTACGGCATCACTATCATTGCTATATGGTTCCAGTCACAGTTATAATCAAAACCATTAATGAACATATCATGATTATTGATATACCTATTAGATTCCATGCTTCCCATAATTTATACCCTCCATCTCCTCTTTGTTCTTCCTGTCCTCCCCTCCCCATTCTCCACTTTTTTTTCCCTTAATATTAGTATTATCCACTTTGTTTTTCCCTTAATATTAGTATTAATACCATTACTATCATTACTATAATTGATATTGTTTTTACATTTAATATTTCATTTTTCTCTTCTTCTTCTTCTTCTTCTTATCATTATTGCTGTTGTTTGTTGTTGTTGTTGTTGTTGTTTTGCTTGTTGTTGTAATTATTATTTTATTTTATTTTTTACTTTTTTTCCCCTAGCAATGAAGGTTCTTTTCTTTCTAAAATAAATATTCAGCAATAACATTACAGTATTCCACAACAAAAAGTGTACATTTTTTTCCATAAATAATATATATGCACAAATACAAAAATTATAATGTTAATGCAAAGCATGTTTTATACAAGGTCCACATACAGCAACACAAAATTATATTTTGAATTATTTGTTCACAGCATATGTCAAAAATATTCAATATGTATGGACCCCCCCCCCCCCCCCCCCCCCCCCCCCACCTCTTTTTTTTTTTTTTTTAAACACAGCATCTATACAGTGTGTTGAAGGATCATCCATATTAATTGCTATCCCTCTAACAATAATCCTGAGTATGGTAGCCACTTTTAAAAAATCATAGTAACACATATTTAGTACATGTACATATTTTTCCCGCATTTACCTACTGGTTAACTCAGTCAAAAATATTTCCAGTTTTGGTTTTATGTGATTTATCCTGCACTTATAAACAAAGAATTTTAACCATAAAATAATTAGATCAAAAGTATCTTCAGTTAGCGTTTATCGTCTGTGCCAAATAAGATTAATTCAACATTAAATGATAATCTTTCACAGTTACTGCACTTCTCTCTTTTTTTTTTTTTCAAATCTTTCCAAAACATCTGTGAGAATGGACAGTACCATAAATATTGTTGCACAGTATCACTTTCATTGCAACAGAAGTTGCATTTGTCATTATCAGTTACTCCCATTTTTTGTAATAGGATATTTGACACTAAAATTCCAGGCACAGTTTCAGTTGAAACCATTTAAACTTTATTTGTTTTATTTTACTAATTTTTTTAAAACAGTCTCCCAATCAGTATATATGGCTAATCGAGTTTCCCACTTCATACAGGCTTTTGTCGAATATTTCATGTTTCTCTATGAGTAAATTGTAAAACATCTTTGTTCCTTCATGTACTCCAGATATTATTTGTACTGATTTATTATTTTTGTTACTACAGTTATTTCCGAAGATTATATTTCTTTTTCTGGCATATTCTTGATTGCTTTAATGCAACCAAACTAGTTAATATAATTTACTGTTAGACCCCACTTTTTTTAAAATGCTTTTTAATGCTTTTTTCATAAATGCTTTTTTTTTTTAAAATGCTTTTTAATGCTCCAGATGCTTCTTCTTTAGTTATGAACCCTTGGTTTTCAGATTCTGTTTCAGATAACTTTGGCAAACTGTGTATGTGATTATCAATGTCTATTTCCCTGGATTCTTTTTGTTGATATGATTTCTGAGAAAAAGATTTTGTCTCCTGCATCATCTTATCTCTTTCGAAAAGTGTTCGACCGTCATCTGTCACCAATTTCAACATTCGTTTGCTTTACAAAATGTCTTTTTTCTAAAGAGCAGAAGTATTTATTGATTTTCTTTCCTTGAGATACCCCCATCTTGCTTTGGATCTTAAAATAATACCTTCTAGTTTTGTTTTCCTAATTTCTGTTATTTGTATTTTTTTCTCATTCAAAACTATCTATAAACGACTTTCTCTCTAGAGTTTGTATTTCTCTTTCTAGATCTTGTTCATGTTTTTATTAAATCCCTCTTTTATTTATGCTATACGTTTTGCTCTAATTTCATTAACAGTGTATCTAAAAACAGTTGATCAGATATCATGAAGTGAATCTGATCGCCTGGTATTATTTTTATTTTCTCTCTTATATAAGGCAATACCGCATATTGTTCTTTCATTTCTTCTATAGTATTGTTAATGAGTTCAACATAAATATGATATTTCAATAATGAGGAGTTAAATTTCCAAAACCCTTTGGTTCTTTCTTCATTTTAAAATGTTACCTCTATTGTTATTAAAGAGTGATCACTTCTATATCCAAAAAGGATACCAGCGTCACTAACATTGTTACTAAAAAGTCAGAGACTAAAAAAGAAATCTTAACGGCTTTGTTGAAAAGGATTTGTTCTTCTCCAACTGTATCGGAGAACTTCTTGGTTCAATTCTCTCCATATATCTACTAGCTCATATATGGAAATCATCTCCAATACTGCTTCTCTTGCTTTGACATTATTAATATGTTTATAGTTATGGTAATCAAAATCTGGATTTAATACCAAGTTCCACTGTCCACCGAT
>JADBJO010003169.1:37500-77500 GCA_016801955.1 Conus betulinus | reverse complement strand
CACTATGCGTTTGACCCGTTGGTTCCTCCTCATGCAGGACTAACAACTTTCAAAATAACGGAAACAGTCAATTATCTTTTGGTCTTTGTGCAAGCAAACAACCAGCCAAACAATCAACCAAACAAGCAACTATTCAACCAGCTAACATGGCAACTCACGTACCAGCCAACTAACCAATCCATCCACCAAGCAACCAAACAAGCAGCCAAGCAACCAACCAAGCAACCAACCAACCTACCAATCAGCCAAACATCCAACCAACCAGCCGACCAACCAACTAAACAACCAGTCAGCCAGGCAACCAACCTACCAACTAACTAACCAACAAGCCGACCAACAACCAACCAACCAGCCAACCAACCAACCGATCGACCACCAACCAAGTGACCCAACCAACCAGCCACCCAACCAACTAACCACCAACCACCTATTCACCCACCCACCTACCCAAACAAACCAACAACCAATCAACAGGGCCGAAAATCGGACCCTGCTCTTCTCGTCTTGGCACAGAGTATGGAAATGTGATAGCGTTTTTCTCGCCGGGTATTCAACTCTCGGCATCTGTAGCCGGGCCTGAAATGTCCAAAGCTGCCCCGTGGAGGTGAAAAACCCTTCATCTCTATGCTGTACCATGCGGGGATCTGCCTTCCTTTGGCCTGAGGTTCGGTCGGCTGTGGAAGCTAAATCCTTCTAATTCCCCCTCCCCTCTCGAATAGCACAGTGATCTGTTTTTTTCGCGTTGCTTTATTGTGTCGGTTAGCAACTAGTTTGAGTTCTCAATTCTTTCACAAGAAACATGTTTGATAGCTTGCTGCAGAACCTTTAAAGGAAACGCTGGATAGAGTAGTATTTCATATAAACAGTAGACATGAAGAAATAAAATGATAATAATTGTAGTGAATACAGCATCATACAAAAAAAAAAAAAATGGCACAGAATAATATCAAGTGCGAAATTAACCGCATTGCAGGATGACAGTATGTGTGAAAGTTCCACATAGTCGTCTGTATTTTTCTGCTTTTGTCTAAGAAGTATTTTGACATAGTAAGAAGTAATCATCACATTTAATCGCTTTCTAGTAAATTCCGTCATCCTTCAGCTTCATCATTTCAATATTTTTCATTCATTTTCTGGCATTCAAATCCAGTTTTCGAACTCCAGCTTTTTAATCTTATGCTCCTTTTTAAATCTCTTTCCCATCTTTGCCGTTTACAATCGGGATGAAATTTGTTTTTTTATCATTTAGGTGACACACTTTAGGCATTTCTTTCTTTCTTTCTTTCCTTGTTTCTATGTTTCCTTCCTTCCTTCCTTCCTTCCTTCCCTCCTTCCTTCCTTACTTCCTTCTTGGTTTCCTTTTTTGTGTGTTTCTTTCTTTCTTTCTTTTCCCGCTACACTTTTTCTGACATTTGTACTGCCTTATACTGCATCTACTTCACCCGTTCACAGTACATTACCTCCATTACCTAACCCGCTGTCTTGTTCATCCTCACATAGTTCCCCACCTCTACTTGCCCAGCCTCTATCTAATTCAATTCCTCATTATACTTCAACTTGTCTCCTCTTCCCACTAGCTAGTTCATATCTACACAGATGTGTACCTGTTATACCTTATTCTCCGTCTAGTTCACCAATATACAGTTCCTTCAATTACAGTCACTTCACTACGTAGACTATCCAAACACAATCCATGACTGTAACACACGCTATGATTTAGGTCGTTTACCTCTGCGCAGTCCCTACCGCCTCTTTCTCTACCCCCCCCAACCCCCAACCATACAAACCCACATTTCGAATGCGCCACCCCCTATCTAATTCAACCAAACACAGGGTCACGGAACGCTAAGCCGGACATAAAGAACCCCCCCCCCCCCCCCCCCCCCCCCCCCCCAACCCCCCCAACCCACTAAACAGACAACACACAACACAAGAACTGACAACAAACAAAACTTTATTCCCGACAAAACAATCAATGAGCGGAACCTTCTATGAATGCGCCACAGACTGAAAACACACACAGTTCCTACGGCCAAGGCAGCCACAATAAGTTATTTTACCCCTTACCCGACTACAGTGTGCAGAGTTCCTAGGCCAGCAGTATATTACACATAGCATTCACTCCTTGCTGAGTTTTGAACTCTGCACAACCCGCACGTGAAACGGGACTCCACACAGACCACACGAAACAGAACAGGAGACGGAAGGCTAACCCCCTTTCTCCCCACACTTATCCTTTCCCTGCCTGTGCATGGTAGCACACGCACACCCAATATATAAATGGAACGTACAGGTATCCAACACCCCCATCATCCTTCCTGAACCCAACAACTTCCATATATGGCCCGGTAAGCCTACACCCCACCGTGGAATGATGCTACGGATTGATACAGAGCCGTCGCGCGCGTCTGTATGATTTCCACGCTGATCATATCGGTGACACACAGTGACACAGTTCTAGTTGTCACCCTCTAGTCAATCTATTCTTGTATAGTATCCCATTCTCTACAATTTTCCCTATATGAATGTCCACTTGTGACTGTCCTATCCTTAAAATCACTTATGTACAATCTGACATCTCTACAACCTCATCTATCTAATTTACCCTTGCACAATGCCCGATCTCTACTGCCTCAACCTTTATCCACCCCCCCCCCCCCACACACACACACACACACATGTCCCTCCTATCGTATGCGCCATGCTTAAGTAACTCACTCCTTTGCAACGTCCCATCACTATTGCCTCATCCTCAATCTAACTCACACCCATCTCGTTGTCCCATTTCCACCCACCATTTATTTAACCCATCCCTCCTCATCTCCAGTGCCTCATCCTTTATCTGACTCATCCAACATCATTGTGTCATCTCTACTCCCTCACCCTTTATCTAACTCACCCTCTTCATTGTCCCATTTCTACTCCCTCATCCTTTATCTAACTCACCCTCCTCATTGTCCCATTTCTACTCTCTCACCCTTTATCTAACTCACCCTCCTCATTGTCCCACCTCTACTCCCTCATCCTTTATCTAAATCACTCCTCCTCATTGTCCCATCTCTACTCCCCCTCATCCTTTATCTATATCATCCCTCCTCATTGTCCCATTTCTACTCCCTCACCTTTTATCTACATCATCTATCCTCATTGTCCCGTCTCTACTACCTCACCCATTATCTAACCAACCCCTCCTCCTTGTCCCATCTCTACTCCCTCACCCTTTATCTAACTCGCCCCTCCTCATTGTCCCATCTCCACTCCCTCACATTTTATCTAACCCACCCCTCCTCATTGTCCCATCGCTACTCCCTCACCCTTTGTCTAATCCACCCCCCACCCCCCCCCCTCATTGTCGCATCTGTGTTACCTCAAGTTTTACCTAACTCACCCCTCCCCATTGTCTCATTTCTACTCTCTCACCCTTTATCTAACTCACTCCTCCTCATTGTCTCATTTCTCCTACCTCACCCTTTATCTAACCAAGCCCTCCTCATCGTCCCATTTCTACTCCCTCACCCTTTATCTAACTCTCACCCTCCTCATCGTCCCATTTCTACTCCCTCATCCTTTATCTAACTCACCCTCATCATTGTCCCATTTCTACTCTCTCATCCTTTATCTAACTCACCCTCCTCATTGTCTCATCTCTACTCCCTCATCCTTTATCTAAATCACTCCTCCTCATTGTCCCATCTCTACTCCCTCACATTTTATCAAACTCACCCCTCCTCATTGTCTCATCTCTATTCCTTCATCCTTTATCTAACTCACCCCTCCTCATTGTCCCATCTCAACACTCTCAAATTTTATCTAACTCACCCCACCTCATTGTCACATCTCTACTCCCTCACCCTTTATCTAACTTACCCCTCCTCATTGTCCTATCTCTACTGCCTCAAGTTTTACCTAAGTCATCCCTCCTGATTGTCCCATCTCTACTGCTTCATCCTTTATCTAACTCACCCCTCCCTCATTGTCCTAGCTCTACTCCCTCACCCTTTACCTAACTCAGCCCTCTTCAATGTCCCATCTCTACTTCCTCATCCTTTATCTAACTCACCTCTCCTCATTGTACCATCTCTACTGCCGCATCCTCTATCTAATTTATCCCTCCGCATTGTCCCATCTCCACGTCCTCATCCATTATTTTACTCACCCCTCTTCATTGTCCCATCTCTACTCCTTTACCCTTTATCCAATTCACCCCTCCTCATTGTCCAAATTCTACTGCCTTATCCTTTGTCTAGTTTAACGCTTCTCATGTTTCTATCTCTACTCCCTCACCTTTATCTATTTCACCCCTCCTCATTGCCCCACATCTACTGTCCCATCCTCAGTTGTACACACCCTTCCACAACACAAGCGTTATTTTTTTTTTACCTCGTTTCTCACTGATCGTCAACATTTTGTTGAAATTAACTTCAAAAGGTCAAAGTTACTCCCTTTAAAATTTGGTGTCCCTCAGGGGTCAGTATTGGGGCCCCTACTCTTTTCTGTTTATATAAATGACTTACCATTGTTTGTAGAATGTTGTTGTGAAATGTTTGCTGATGATACATCATTACAATATCATAGTACAGTATATTTTTGATAAGTCGACATCGGATAAATCGACATTCGGATAAGTCGACGCTTTTTCATTTTCCCGGCGAAAAGCCTTCTTTATGTGACTTAATTTTCGACTTATAAATCGACGTCGCTTAACTCGACATCGCGTAAATCGACGTACTTTTCCTGAAACCTCCGGATAAGTCGACATCTAAAACGTGGTAAGTGAAGCAAGAGATGCTGAAAACGAGTCACTTATAGCCTAAGGGTGCGGAAATAGTAATAGGGGTTATTGTTGGAGTGATGACGTAGTACACTTTCTCCCTGACGTCTGCCAGAAATCGAAAATGGCGTCCAAGAAAAAGCAGACGCTTTCGCTAAAGAGAAAGATTGAACTCATTAACGAAGTTGAAAGCAGCCCTTTCAAGACAAAGAAAGTAATAGCAGAAGAAGTTGGAATTCCACACAACACGCTATCTACCATCATGAAAAACAAGGAAAAGTACAAGGAACAGTTCAGATCTTCTTCCACTGATCCATCAAAACAACGGACGCGAGAAGCAGTACATGCGGTAAGATTTGTTTTTCTTCATTTGCAGTCTAGCGTTTAAAGGAGATACCTGCCAGGGTGGGAAAAAAATCAAAAGAGCGGATAACATTTCTGGTTTGCACGAACATGAACGGAACAGAGAAAGAACCCATCTTTGCCATTGGCAAATACCAAAATCCGAGATGTTTTGCAGGCATGCGGTCATTGCCCGTTCGTTATGCAGCGAGCCCGAGAGCATGGATGACCAGTGAGCTGTTCACAGAATGACTCATTGAGTTTGACAGAAAGATGCACTCCCAGAAGAGAGACATGTGCTTCTCGTGATGGACAGTTGCACGGCGCACAAATGCAGACCCTTGAAGCTGGTGGCGACCAAAGTTTTATTTTTGCCACCAAACGCAACTTCCAAGATGCAACTGTTGACCAAGGTGTGATCCTCAACATAAAAGTTCACTACAGGACCTCGTACGTGAAGAACCTGATCGGCCATTTTGACGCAGGAGTTGAAATGAAAACCATCAACATCCTTAATGCTTTGACAATGCTAAAGAAGGCATGGGAGAATGTGTCTGCAAATACAATCGCAAATTGATTTCGAAAAGCAGGATTCGTCCGAGAAAAGATCCGTGACAGTGACCACAGTTCCCAAGAAGACAGCAGAAACCGTGAAGAGAACAGCCGTTCCCATGATGACTCTTCCAAGGGTGAGGCTGACCCCACAAAGCTAGACCCACTTCTGGAAAGACTTTACAGGGAATGGAATGTCACTCCAGATGACTACTTCTACGTTGATGATGACGTGCATACATGCGCCCAGCCGTCAGCACCTAGTCAGCATGCTTTTTCTTCAGACTCTCAGCCACCAGAAATGTCTCATGTTGACTCTGACAATGACGATGAACCACATGATGAGGAGACTGGACAACGCATAACAAAGTTGCAGGCACTTGAGTCGTTGAACACACTGAGAATGTTTTGTCTTCAATCCAGTGATGTCGACTTTCTTTTACGCCCGTTGGGATACTTTCACAGAAAGGATGTACAAATACTTCGCTTTGGTCAAAGTCCAAAGAACAATACCTGATATGTTTAAAAATCGAAATCAGAGACAGCACGGCAAGAGTAGCGTGGAGGAGGGAGAGCATAGCGAAGGTGGTAGTGGGGGGAGACTGGAGGATTGACACGGGAGGAGAGGAAGGACAGGGATGGAAGTCTACGGTCAGAGGAGAGGCGTGGAGTGTCAGAGGAGAAGGGTGGAGTGTCAGAGGAGAAGGGTGGAGTGTCAGAAGAGAGCGGTGGACAGTCAGAGGAGAAGGGGGGAGTGTCAGAGGAGAGGCGTGGAGTGTCAGAGGAGAGGGGTGGAGTGTCAGAGGAGAAGGGTGGAGTGTCAGAGGAGAGCGGTGGACAGTCAGAGGAGAAGGGGGTGGAGTGTCATAGGAGAGGCGTGGAGTGTCAGAGGAGAGGGGTGGAGTGTCAGAGGAGAAGGGTGGAGTGTCAGAGGAGAGCGGTGGACAGTCAGAGGAGAAGGGTGGAGTGTCATAGGAGAGGCGTGGAGTGTCAGAGGAGAGGGGTGGAGTGTCAGAGGAGAAGAGTGGAGTGTCCGAGGAGAGCGGTGGAGTGTCAGAGGAGAGCGGTGGACAGTCAGAGGAGAAGAGTGGAGTGTCAGAGGAGAAGAGTGGAGTGTCAGAGGAGAGCGGTGGACAGTCAGAGGAGAAGAGTGGAGTGTCAGAGGAGAGGGGTGGAGTGTCAGAGGAGAGGGGTGGGCAGTCAGAGGAGAGCGATGGACAGTCAGAGGAGAAGGGTGGAGTGTCAGAGGAGAGCGGTGGACAGTCAGAGGAGAAGGGTGGAGTGTCAGAGGAGAGCGGTGGACAGTCAGAGGAGAAGAGTGGAGTGTCAGAGGAGAAGAGTGGAGTGTCAGAGGAGAAGAGTGGAGTGTCAGAGCAGAGCGGTGGACAGTCAGAGGAGAAGGGTGGAGTGTCAGAGGAGAAGGGTGGAGTGTCAGAGGAGAAGGGTGGAGTGTCAGAGGAGAGGGGTAGACAGTCACAGGAGAGGCGTGGACGGTCAGTGGAGAGCGATAAGGAATCAGAGGAAAAGGGTGAGGAGAGTGATCGGCCGGAGGGGAAAAGTTGTTGGTCGGAAGAGACAGTAGAGGATAAAGAGGAGATTATGGAGGGAAAGGCACAGAACAGAAAGAAGGGACAGAAATTTGGAAGGGATAAGGTGGGTACATGCAATGGAAGAAACCCTGTGAAGGAATTGGCTGGAGAGATAGGCCATGAACGAGAGTGTGACACCTCTGATAAGGGAGACATTTGCGTCACCGCTTTCCATCCACCTGCAAAAGAGGCATTTGTACCTACCAGCCAGGAATGGCGGATATTACAATGCCGCAGACTAAATCTTCAAATGAGTTGCACTACTTTGTAAGAAAGACCGTATACAAGTCTAGGTCCCCCCTTGCATGTTGATAGGATCATAGGAGACGGAAACTGTCTTTATAGGGCATTGAGCTTAGAGGTCACTGGCACTCAAGAAAAGCATGAACAAGTACGTGCAGCTATCATGCATTTCATGATAGAGAATCCGGCCCGTTCTCAGGCTGTCTAGGGTGCGACTTGGCAGAATACCTGGACGAGGGTGGTTCCCCATTACAGCCCAAGTCTTGGGGAACAGATGTTGAAATTATGGCTGCAGCCACCCTCCTCCAGACCCCTGTGATCGTGTACTCTACATGTGGGACGGTGGTTGACCCATCAACCGCTGTTTCCACTGAAGGACAGCAGACTTGATTCACTTTCTCAGAGTGCTTGCAATGAAAAAATCTATCTGAGAAATATTTGCACGCATTTTGAGAGAGTGGTTCGAGTGTGCTGAATCCCAAATGTCAACCACCATCTAAACTAGATCCTTGACGTTAGAACATGGTTTACTAAACTTTGTAACATTGTTTCAGTTCTAGTAATGCGTTGAAGTAAGTGTATACCAATCTGTATGTGTTTACTTGGGAAATTTAGCTTTTTGAAAAATGTCGAAGTAGTAAAATTATAGTGCAAATAAACAAGAGGCATAGAGAGTTATCTGCCTATGTTCTACTAGGGTATCGTAATTTTTTTTTCTTTAACTTTCAGTGTTCTGATTGCTTATCCCTGTAGATTTTGGTGACAAAAGAAATGTCGAAAGCAATATACACATCTTTATTTACAGCATTACAATTGTATGACAATATACTCAGTTCTCGTTTTTATATTCTCTGTTCGGTCTTCTTCTGCACAACATATTTTTGTTTACATCCCAAATAACTTTTTTGATACTAATTTAGTTTGAGAACAAGTTGTTAAGGCCACTGCTTTGGGACAAGATCCAGTAGGCTAAGGTATTGCGGTAGAGAGGTTGTATTCTTTGGGGAGTAAGTGTTAAAAACGGTCTCCTGTAGTAGAAGTTTTATTTATTTAAAAAAAAAAAAAATTCTTCTTTTTTTTATTTTCGTCTTTTTTTTTTTTTTTTTTAACCATATATGGGTTCGCTGAAATCATTCCTTGAAAGTCATGTTAAGTTCTTCCATCAGTTGATACTCTACTCTTCGATTTAATGGCATCAAAATCGATCCATGTCTTGTGACAACAGACTCACACACACACACACACATAAAACACACACAAGCACATGTGTACGCATGCTCCTACGCACGCATGCACACTGCACACACACACACACACACACACACACACACACACACACACACACACACACACACACACACACACAACACACACACACAGCGTTATTTTATCAAACTCTAATTATTGTCGGATTTATTGAATCAGGAAAAAAAAAACAAGACAGGAAGTCAAAATTTTCAGTTGTTTGCTTGCTTGTTTGTTTGTTTGTTTTAATTTTGGTGTATGCTTAACTTTCTTTCTTTCTTTGTTCTCAGAAGTTGCTGGATAATTAGACATAATCACGGGAACAATCGATTTATCAGAAGTCGCCGGATAAGTCGACGTACTCGCGGGAAATGTCGACTTCTGAAAGTTGAACTCCGGATAAATCGACGCTGAAAAAATTTCCCCTGGCATGTCGATTTATCCGAAGTTCACTGTAGTAGTCCTACTGAACTGGTAAATAACCTGCAGAAAATATCAACAACCTAATTACAAGGACAAAAATGAATCATACGTCCCTCAATGCTAGTAAAACCAAGTCCATATATGTCAGAACACGCCATAAAACGACAGAAAATCAAATCATCATTCGCGCCATTACATGCCCGAGGACAAAAGATTGAAGAGGTTACATCGCATAAAGTTTTAGGTGTTATCATTGACAACGATTTATCTTGGTCTAACCACATTGTGGATCTTGGAAAACGTATTTCTAAGAGAGTATATCAACTTCCAAAGATAAATGAATGTCTAATACCAGAAAGATATTCTTTCATGCACCTAAATGTTATTTGACCTTGATGCAAAAGGTAAGAAAAATTGGATAACAAATGTTCGCTTATGTTTTTTTTTTTTTTTATGGATTTGGTTTTGTTTGGGCAAGTCAAGGCGTTGGAAATGTTCATGCTTCATACGTTGCTTCAAGCAAAGGATTATTGACTCTTGGTGGCAAACTTGGTCCGATCAAATTTAAACTAGTGATAGATTCAGCTTGTATAGAGCTTTTTGCAGTGAGCACGTTTAAAGCTTATTTACATTTAGATATTGACAGGCATCTAAAATATAATACGATTAGAGATTGGGGCTCGGGATTTCTGAGTTGGCATTACATCGCTACCGATACAAAACGTTTATGTTCAACGATTTAATTTGTCCCTTATGTACTGAAAGCGAAGAAAGTGAGGTGCATTTTGTTCTCTGTTACGCGATTCGTTAATCAAGCCTAAATATTATATATATCCTTGACTGTTTAAACTGAGTTGGTTAATGTCATCGACCAAACCTGAAGATATGCGTAATCTTTCTTTGTTTTGAATAAAGGATTTAAAATGAATACATTAATATCATTGTTAACTTGTATTTTGAATATCTTCACTCAGTTAAATTTTCACATTCCCCTTCACGATGGGCTGAGGCCTAATAAGAATAAAATATCATAAATCTCTCTCTCTCTCTCTCTCTCTCTCTCTCTCTCTCTCTCTCTCTCTCTCTCTCTCTCTCTCTGTCTCTCTCTCTCTGTGTGTCTGTGTGTGTGTGTGTGTGTGTGTGTGTGTGTGTGTGTGTGCGCGCGCGCGCGCGCGCGAACTTGAACTTCCAACAATAGTTTGATTATTGTTTCATATTTCATGTGAGAGTTATGTATTTGCATAATAGAAATTGTGTGCTTTTTATGAGCTTGTCGTTATATATTGTATTCGTTTCTTTCTTGTTTATGAGGGCAGACGTAAAAAAAAGCTTTAACCCTCAGTAAAGATAATTTTGACTTGACTTGACAACGTCCTATCCGTGCTGTTTCATTCTCTACCTTATTCACCTCAGCACGATGTCCTCTCACTTGCCTCAATACCATCTAATTCATCCTTTCCCAACGTCCCATCTCTGTCGCCCATCCTCTAATTTAACAACCATATCTATTGCCCCATCCTGCGTTTAATTTCTCTTCTACAATATCCTATCTTTGCGACATTATCCTCTGCCTAGTCCACCCACCGCGGTGCAGCTCCATTTCTCATGTGTAGAACATATTTTACTACCTAACTCACCCCTGCACAGTGTGTCATCGCCGCAGCTTCTTTCTCTGCTTCATTTACCTTTGCACGATATCCCATTTATACTGCATTCCTAATTCTCTTCCTAATTCTTTTCCTAATTTATTCATGCACATTTTCTCATCTCTATCGCCTAATTCTCTAATTTTCCACTGCGCGATCTCCTATGTCTACTGCCACATCCTCTACATGATTTCCCCTTGCTCAGTCCCCCGTCTCCACAGCCTCATTCCCCATATGACTGACATCTGCGCCATGTTCTATCTCCGCTGTCCATCCTCTACTGAACTCATCCACACAAATCTCCCATCTCTACTACTTGTCCTTTTCCTAAATGATCCTCATTCTATCTCCCACCTTTATGGCTCAACTCTTGCCTAACTCACCTCCACAGAATTTCCCATCTCTACTATTTCATCCTCTACGGTACAAATCCGCACAAATCACCCACCACTATTACCTGCCCATTTCTGATTGATCCCCACATTAATCCCCGTCTTTACTGTCATATTTCACCTAATCCTGTCTCACACCCATCCCCATCCCAACTACCTCGTCTTTTTTCTAATTGACTCCCCTCCCCCCAATATATATCCATGTCTACTGCCTGATCTCATTCATCCCCACACAATCTCCTGTCTCTAAAGTGTAATCCTCTGTCCAGCTAAATCCATGTTATTTCCTGTCTGCATTACCTCCATCTACCTTGCAATACCTCTATCTAATTCATCCCATGCACGGTTCCCCGTCTACACTGTCTCATCCTATGTCTACTAGATCACTGCTTCATCTCCCATCATTCCGTACTTAAATCATTCCCACCCCATTTCCCCACCCCTTGCTCTGAACTCTTTAATTACATCCATCGCAAACGTACAGCGAATTGCGAACTAGGCAACAGTTCTTCAACATGTGAATATGAAGCCCTGAGGTCCCTGGAGATGAATGCATTTGTTGAGGTCTCGTTCCTGTCCTAGGCTTTATGACTATGACGAGAATGAAAGACGGAGGGGACAGGCAGATAAACTGGCAGAGACAGAGAGCGCGAGATGCGTTGATGTGAGAGGGAGGAGGTAGGAGAAGGGAGAAAGAGATTGAGTGGTGTAGGGTATGGAGTATGGAGTCAAGTGAGAGAGATTGCAACATTTTTTCTTCCAAAGACGGCTTGACGGAAAAAGAGGACAATCGCGCTGTACAACATGATCATACCTTCACCATCGTAGTATCCCTCATAGACACACACACACACACACACACACACACACACACACACACACACACACACACACACACACACACACACACACACACACACACACACACACACATGCACACACACACACACTTACACACACACACACACACACACACACACACACACACACACACACACACACTTATGCACGCATGCATGCACGCCCGCACATGCATGCACCCGCAGACAGAGAGACAGAGAAGAGGTAGCCAGCCTGCCAGACATAAAACTAAGAGAGAGAGAGAGAGAGAGAGAGAGAGAGAGAGAGAGAGAGAGAGAGAGAGGAGAGAGAGAGAGAGAGAGAGAGAGAGAGAGAGAGAGAGTCCCCGGATGAATTACGGAGGCACAAATCGTTGCTTTGGACAACAGGACCGGGGGCTTTCGAAGGAGAGTGCAATTGTTGTGGCCACATTTTGTCCGCCCCCGAGTCTGACAGTCGCAAAATTCCAGCGGTCTCCTTGGAACGCTGCAACAGAGGCTGAAGGAGTAGGGCTGTGAATAGGGTGGCCTCGGAGTGTGTGTGTGTGTGTGTGTGTGTGTGTGTGTGTGTGTGTGTGTGTGTGTGTGTTGGGGGTTGGGGGTGGGGGGTGGGGGGAGGGGGACAACCAGAGGGGAGAGGTGACTGATTGACAGTTCTTTGCGTTAAGCTTTATAATTTAAAAATCCTTGAACGAAAAAATGTTCTCCATTCTGATCATCCAGTCTGAGATTTCCGTAGACTTATTTTTTCAGTGTGGCTGCTGCTTTTTTATCGATCAATTCATGTTGTCTGTGGCCTAGCTGACCACGAGAGGACATATCAAGACTGCCAGGTTGTCAGTGTCAATTCCTTACACAGTTGTTGAATAAAACAAACAAAAAAAAAAAAAACAAAAAAAAAGGGGGGGGGGGGGGGGGGGGGGGAACAAATGGAAAACCAGATATCATAACATGCCAAATTGCATGGAAATCTGTCTTTCGTAAAATTTTTAGATCAGTCAAATAGCTTCACTGATGTGTGTGTAGCTGGGCAAAAAACTGCTCTTTACGGCCATCATTGGCAGATTGTTAACTAGGTTACTATTTGAGATTTGGAGGATTTGAAAGTTTGCATTCATTTGAATGTTCCAGTCCTCTTGCCAGCGGTCTCTGAAATAGGTCTGAATGTTCGGAACCAGATAGGTGTGAGAGATAGAGAATCTGTACATATTGTTTACTTGTGCCAATTTTGGCAAGTTGATCAGCCACTTCATTACCTAGAATGTCAAACTGACCAGAAAAAAACATGCAAAATCTATATTGTAACTATCAGATTTCAGAGGGATATACAGACTAAAAACAAAACCAGAAGTTCAAGATGTTTGAGATTGAAGCCAGCAATTTGCCATGAAAAATGATAAAGGAATCACAGAGAATAAGATTCGTCATTACTACATTTAGAGACCATTTGGAGTGACAGGACCGACGCTTTGAACCCAACAGTGTAACTGGAAATGTCTTAGTATTTTGAACATTTTTTAGACAGGGCAGTTGATATTCCGAAAAAAATCACTGTGCGTGCGCGCGCGCGCGCGCGCGCGCGCGCGCGTGTGTGTGTGTGTGTGTGTGTGTGTGTGTGTGTGTGTGTGTGTTTAGCGTTGAAATGAATGAGATCGCCCGTTAGTATCACTTAAGTTAGAAATTGCACAAAAATAAGAATCAAGCACTTTTCATTTTATCATCGAAATTTATGAAAACTACTGCATAAATGTCAGTTCAATATTCGTATGCTCTGGGTTATCGAAAAACAACAATAATAACGATTTTTAACAAGTACGCGTTTACTATCGTAGCCTTGAACATTGCAACGGCTTCACATTAAACCATCGTCTGCCAAGGAAGGCTTCATTTTTACAAAAACAGATAATTCATTATTTACAGCTGCTTGCCTGTAAAACAAGCAAACAAATAAATAAATAAAGAAAACAAAGCAAAACTCAGATAATACATTCGACATATTGTTTGATTTGGATTTATTGCTTTTCTTATTGCAGAGTGCTGCTGTTGTTGCAATGCATGTTCTGTAACTGGTTTAATTTTTTCTGACTATCATTTTCACACACACACACACACACACACACACACACACACACACACACACACACACACACACAGAGAGAGAGAGAGAGAGAGAGAGAGAGAGAGAGGGAGAGAGAGAGAGAGAGAGAGAGAGAGAGAGGAGAGAGAGAGAGAGAGAGAGAAGAGAAAAACAAGACAAAATATTATCAGGAATATATAAACATTTTATGCTTTCATCCCACCGACGCTTCCCCCGGTAGAATGGCCAGTATGAACGGCAAGCAAATGGTGCAATGCATACTCTTTTAAAAAAAATATGCAGATGGCATACAAATTAGTCTTTGGCTCTCCCTCAACAGAAGAAATTACTTCTCAGGGGGGAAAATAAGAGTATCCTGAGAGAGAGAGAGAGAGAGAGAGAGAGAGAGAGAGAGAGAGAGAGAGAGAGAGAGAGACAGAGACAGAGACAGAGAGACAGAGAGACAGAGAGACAGAGACAGAGACACAAAGACAGACAGACAGATTGGCGATGAAGAAGCGGGGAGGGGGAGGGGGGGGGGGGGGGGGGGGGCAAGCGGACAGAGAGAGCTTTCTGTTCCTTTTGCGTGCTTGTAGCTCAGATTGCTCATCTTTAAAAGAAAAGATAAATGACAAGTAAGCGGCGTGGAGGAAACATTATTTACCCGTGAGCGATTGCGGAAGTCTGCCTAGCAGAAACGTGAATGAGGAGGACAAAGAGGAGGAAAGAAAGTGAGATGCAGAGAGATATAGGAAGAGAACATGGCTGGAGGAGGAAGAGTGGGAATCCAAATGAGAGAATATGAACCAAAAAACAACAACAACAACAACAAACAAACAACGGAAAAGAAAGCAAAAATACTCAGAAAAAAGGATCTTGACCAATGGCTAAGATCTAGCGTAAGGCAGCAAGAAAAAAGGCTTGTACTGAGTCATGTGATTACACTTGGAATCCTTTCTTTCTTTCTTCTTCGTTTCTTCTTTCTTTTTAAATTTCTTTTTTTTATTTCTTTTGTTTTGCGTTGATAATGTGATGGACGCTATCTGCATTCTTCCTTTCAGACCTCCCTCAGTGCTCAAGTGACATTAAATAGGGCCCACCCATCAAACTAGCAAACATTACCCACCATCGTATCCCTCCATCACTGCCCCTCTCCTCTTTTCCATATCACTGCCTATTCATTCTCTTTCCATACATCCCCACTCAATACCCTATCACATTTACCACAGCTGGTGCCATACAAGTTCACCCAAGCGAAACATGATGGCATAAATTGTGTGAGCTCTGGTGCTGCTCTTTGAATTGCTGAATAAAAACAAGGGGAAAAAAACCGCACACCTGATTCATTGCACACTTGCTCGGCTTCAAACGTAAATCTCCTGGCTTCCGTTCCTTCTTTGTCTATTGTCCCCAGCTCTGGAACTTCCTTCCATTCAATATCAGACTTTCCACTTCAGTTGCATCTTTCAATCCCAAACTCCAAACCTTTCAAACAGAACTTCCAGGTCCAGAATCTCCCACGAGTGTTTTTTGTAGCTTATTCATGTGTCCATTAGGGCTTGTGAGTGTGTGCATGTGTGCGCAAGAATGTGTTTTTTCTAAGGGCCTTGATTCACAGGTAAGGCGCTATATGATGAATGTTATATATTATTATCATGATGATGATTATCATTGTTGTTGTTGTTTGTTGTTGTTGCTATTGTTGCTGCTGTTGTTGTTTTATTGTTGTTATTATTTTTACTATTATCATCATCATCTTCTTCATCATTTTATAATTATTGTTGTTGTTGTTGTTTTGTTATTATTGTTATATTATTATTAATACTATTATTATTATCATCATCATCATCATCATCATATTATTATTATTTATTATTATTATTATCATTGCTGTTGTTGTCGTTATTATTATTATTATTATTATTATTTCTTGCGAAGTGAGGGTAAGACAGACTACGTTTAGGACAAACAGGCGAGTTCACACATCATCCATTATTTCTTTCACTCTGCAATCATAAGAAAAGAAAATAAACCAGGAAATTTTCCCTGAGCCGATATGATATTCCAATACACAAGAAATTTGAATAGTCTCAAACATATGGAACATATTACCTCACACGGCTTTATCCCTCTATCTCACACACAAAATGTTGTCTTTGAGTAAATCAGTCTCAGTTCTGAGGGCAGAGGACAGATCCCAGAGGAACAGATTTACGATTTCCGTTGTCTCACAAATATGAAAACACAGAACTTGCCACGCTGAAGCATGTCCACTTTAAAGCATGTAAGAATTTCAGTTTCCATTGCAACAACCATCACCACTCCAGTGATGTCCATATGCCGTCAGATTTGTTGACGGTAACTTCTGGAACACTTCTCGTCCACATCATTCCATGTAGAACATTGTTCCAGTCCAGATCGGCCCAGCTCCTGGCCGAGTTCCACAGGAAAACCATGAACAAAATACACAATCTTAAATTCTTCCTCACTAAGTCTGCCCCCCCCCCCCCCACTCCACCCCCCCCCCCCCCCCCCCACCCCCCCCCCCCCCCCCCCCCTCTGGTATAAAGCGAAATTTTTCTTTGTCTTGTCCTCTTTACTGTTCCCTTACTCTGTTTTCCTCTGAATTATTTACTCCTACTTCCTATTCACACCACACACACTGCTCAACATTCACACCAAATTAACAGAACCTATTTACTTATTGCATAATCACATTTGTGTTGTTAATTATCAAATGTCATAACTTTTAACATCAGTTGTCAAACATTAATTATTGAATCATTTGAAAAAAAAAGTTTTTCAAAGATAACTTGACACAATGAATTTACTCTACCAAGAAAAGAATAATAGACAACAACAGCATACAAAAAATAATACTGATAATAATTAGCCATCACACCAGCAAGGAGAAAGCGTGTTTAAATGTAATAGTCACCTGGTGCACGGAAGCATTCAGCTTAACGGCAAGAGAACTTCTTGCTAACAAAGCCGACCAAGAACATCACCGCCGTGGCGAAGTGGCTAGCGTCGCGGACTCCCGGCTGGGAGGTCGTGGGTTCGAATCCCATCAGAGCCATGTGGGTTTTTCTGCTCCGACCGGCTCCTACCCACAGTTGAGTTTGCTGCGGACTCAGTTGGGAAGACTGAGACCACACAGTCGAGTTTCATCCATTTAATGGATGCGTTTCTCAGAGTGTTGCTCAAATTTCCTGACCAACACTGCAGGTGCCTGTATCTCTCCGGCCTGGCTGACGCCGGGATATATTATGAAAGGAAGCGTAGAGTACAGCCCTGTCATGTAGTCTCAGACCGAAATGGAAATCCGTAGCATCATCTTAATCATCCTCATTCTCATTGATCAGCATTCAAAAATGTCTCAAATTCTGTGGCCCTTCATGCCCTGCTCTCATGGTGGACCTCAGTTTCAATGTCCTCTCCCACATCTGTGGCCTTGGTTTGGTTCCGTCGAGGGTTACCCGTATCGGCGAGTCCATGGGGGCTGTCGTTGGACGGAAGTGGTGGCGCCTTCCGGAGGGAGAGCTCACTCACGCCGGCTCCGCGACTGAGCAATGTTAGATCAGAACAGGCGCCACTGAACACCACCGAGGTGACTCGGCAGCAGAGCAGTGTCTCCTCCGTGGGTTGCCTCTTGACGACTTGACATTGACTGCTCCCTGTGGATTGCCGGTGCCGGGGTTGCGGCAGAACCGACCAGGCTGTGGCTGTGGACGGGGTGTCGGAATGAGCGGCATGAGTACACTGCCTCTGAGGTGGCGCAGAGTTTTGGGACAGAAAAAAAAAAGCCGACAAAGACTGACAGCAGAAAAGACAATTCACCAAAAAGATATTGACATTAAGGTGACAATGTTCGCATGTGTTAGATAGAACAGCTAGCAGTGCCACGAGGTACTGCAAATGCCTTAAGCAAGAATTAAAGATCCACAGGTATCTGAAATACAATTAAAAATTAAACAGGCTTCTCACTTAATAACACTACTACTACTACTACTGCTGCTGCTGCTACTACTACTACTATTGTTATCAGTATTGATGCTATTATCATTGTTGTTATTGTCATTATCATTACTATTATTGCTATCATTATTTTTGTTATTATTATTATTATTATTATTATCATTATTATATTATTATTATCATTATTATTATTATTATCATTATTATTGTTGTTGTTGTTGCTGCTGCCGGTGTTGTGTTGTTGTTGCTATTGCTGTTGTTTCTGTTATCATTGTTATTCTGTGACGCATATAGGTATAGCTTAAGTGTTTTCTTCTAGTTATATGATTCTGCTACTTACGTAAGTCTACGTTTGGGGTACTTTACTTTTTTTAAAGTGATCTTTCTCTTAATGTGTGCTTCTTTTTGCTTAAATTTTTTCTGTTCATAGTAAGACTGAGGACTGGGCACTCCAGAATGACACATCTTTACTTACTTAGACGTCGAGTCTGATGCTTCCGCGTCTTGCGACGCATGAGGCACTCAAGGGGCTCCACTGTGCATGTTAGTGTCACTCCATCCTCTGTCAACGAGTCTGAGGTCTCTCTCCACTGTCTGTCGCCAGCTCATCCTGGGTCGTCTTCTTTTTCTCTGGCCTGCTGGGGTCCATTTAATGGCCTCGTTTGCAGGTCTTGAAAAGGGTAATCTCAAGGTATGACCCAGAGAGTGGAGGCGCCGTCTGCAGACAATGGTTGATACGGGGAGCTGTTTGGACCTCTCGCTGATGTCTTCCTTTGGTATGAAGTCTGACCATTTGATACATCATGCCCAAGATCTTACGTAGGCACTTAGCATCAAAAGCGCTAAGTTTCTTTTCCTGTGTGTGGTCTCCAGCTGTCACGTTTCACAGCCATATAACACCTTTGAAATCACACTGAAGTTATAAAATTTCCATTTGATTCCAAAAAGAGAATTCCTTGCTGTTCCATATTTTATTCCGCTGATTGAATGCTGATGTCACCTTCCAATACGACACTTCAGATCGTGGTGGAGGCCATTGGCTTTGTTAATAGAGCTGCCTAGGCCTGTGAGCTGACATGTCACATGTTCACAAAATACTACATTGGCGAGTCTTCAGGTTGTCCATGCAGCCCAGCCCAATGACAGTGGGACACTTCCTGCAGGGCTGTCCAACACATAAAAAACAAGGAGCAGATACCTGGCCTGCCAACACATCAGCAAGGGAAAAGCTTCATGGATCACTGAAGGACCTCCGCCGTACAGCAGCCTTCGTCAGTGCCATTGGTGTTCCTGTCTGAGTGTACGAAGAAGAAGAAGAAGAAGAAGAGAAGAAGAAGAAGAGGAAGAAGAAGAAGAAATCTTTTTTACTCCTTGTTATTTGATTCTTCTGGTTTCTTGGATATTACAAATATTTACTTTCGTTAAAGACTAAGACCTTCAAGTTGTTTCATTCTGCTGGTTGTTTGGGTCGTGGTCTGTGGGTTCTTCTGGTTTGTTGATACTTCTGTTTAATTTGTTCTTCTAGTTATTTGCACCTACTGTACACTTAGTTTCCTAGTTGTTTGCGTCTTATGTCTTTTGGTAGTTTTTATATCTTGTGTTTACTTGGTTCCTCTGATTAATTGTATCTTCTGCTTACTTAGTTCTTCAGATTATTCATTCTTTTGTTTCTTCTTCTCTTTAGGACCCATTCGTTGTTCTTCTTTTTTCACATACAAGTTTAATGCATATTTTTAATGCCATGCATTTGCAAAAGAAAAATAGAGCTAATTACATACAGCAGAGCAACCACATTTTACTTCCAACAAGTGTTTTAAATCGATGAGACAAATCAGCATATCCTACTTCACAGCACTCACTCGAACGAACTATATTGTAATATAGTATTCGAGGGAAGCGGAAAGCATACAGAGCGAGAGATGAGTCAGATAGAAAGTGATTCGGAGGAGAAAATAGGGGAATACAGTTTTGTTAGTTCTTTTTTTTAGTTACTTTGTTCAGATTTCTATGTATATATATTTTTTTTTGATGTCTTAATTCTTTTGCTACTCTGCTCTTCTGAGTATTTATTTTTTCTTTCTTTCTTTGTTTCCTGGTTCGTTTTGATGTGTTGTTTTTCTGCTTATTTTGTTCTTGTTTCTTTCGCTCTTTTTTGATGATGTAGATCGCAGGATCAACTTGCCTTGTTGAAATCGGGATCTCACACTTCATAGTTCTCCGAGTGTCTTTTTTGCTTTTTTTTCTTACTGTTGTACGTTTTCCATTTCCCTGCACTCGCTCGTGTCTTTGTATTAGCTCATTTTAAGAACACAAAATTCACTGTCCATGTCTGTTGTATCCATCAAAATTACAGTTAAGTCCTAAACAGCTGATGCTTAGCAGAATGTGTGTGTGTGTGTGTGTGTGTGTGTGTGTGTGTGTGTGTGTGTGTGTGTGTGTGTGTCTCTATGATCTATTTACACTACACCATATACAAGTATATTTATCTCTGGTTTTTCCCTTTATTATCTCTTTCTATCTACAGTTCCCAATTCCAAAGCGCGGAGCCATCATCCTTACAAATACATATCCATTTTGTTCTTAAGGTAGAGGCTTCCTGTACTGTTCTAGAATCCTGACTTACAGGAGTCGAGTGGCTCATGCAGATTGAAGAGCTTGGACACAATGGTCCTGTCCCAGATGTAGACATGTATATCAGGGAATCTTTTTTGCTCAGCCTTGCTCTTTGTGAGTAGTGGATGAAACTCTCTACTTACTGTGTGACGTGCTTTGATCCCATTCACCCTGCCATCATAACTCTTTCATCTGATGACATTACACTATTGTATGAAGAAGTCTGCGACAGTCCAGTTCTTAACATTTACCCCAGTGAGATCTCGTTTTCTGGACCTTTTCCCTCGTTATATTAGACATACCTGTCAACACACACAAAAATTCCTACTGATAGGGACTGAAATTCCGGGATTTGTTATCTTTGTTTATTCTAAATTCGGGTTATAACAAAGGTTCTCTCCCGAGAAAAAAAAATGTGTTTCTGAAAAATGTTTATTTTTTCATACTTGACTGAGCTTCTGACAAAGGCCTGTTTTACTGGGAAATTATCTGCAGGCTTTCTTCTGCCATTTGTTTGGTTTCCATTCCCCTCATTGTGTCTTTCAAGAAGTCATCATATCACTTGTCAAGACTCTTGACTGGTTCCTCTGTCTCAGCTGGAATGGCTTGGCTGGCGGCGATGAGCGTCACTGTTCAGTGTCCATTTTCTGCCAAGGAAATGCTTTGTGGTTGTTTAACCATTTTAACATGTATTTTCATGATGCAACTAGCTCGTCTAACTGCTGTAGTATTATGCGTGTTTTAACTTTCTTGTCTATACTAGACTCATTTCTCAACAAAAATACTACTAATAAGGACATTTTTTTCTGGGGCACGTTTGCCTTTATCTATTCTGGATTCACATCACACAAAGGCTTCTAAATATTGAAAAGATTTTTTTTCTAGAGCATATCATTTCTATATGTACAAGACTGACCTTCCAACAAAAACTGTCTCTCGGCAAAATGCCTATTTTACTACAAAATGTTTGGTCTTTTTCTACACCAGAGGGACATCCCTGTTCTGGCCAGTTTTCTGCAAATACTTAGAGGTTGTTCTTTAGGAGTCTACAGACTACATAAAATAGGATTTTTTGTATTGTTTAATGAATAGTTATTCATTTTTACGAAAACATCCTGGCTAACAGAAAAGTAGGATTTCATACACCGTGTAAAAGTGCTACTTCATAAGAAAAGTAATCCAAAACATTTCTTTTTTAGATGAAGGTACACATATCAACGGCATAAATTAAGCGGGAAAAGAATCAGAATTCACGTCATATATTGGATGGGAACCATACTAGAGAATATCATTTTTAATCATGAACGTCCCGCTTTTTTGTCAATCACGCGAACCTATTTCTTTATAGTAATGCAATCTAAATAAGGTATTTCCATTTATAATCAAATTTCCAGTCAAAAGGCTCAGCAGCAAATGAGACATCACCATTTACAAGTCACCACAGGCCAGTCTTTTAGACCCGGTTTGCAAACAGAAGGTCACGTGTTAACGTGGAAATAAAACCTAAACCTTCCCCAACATTGTAATAGCTAGAGACAGGCACGAGGGTCCAAGCCAAGGAGCAGTGAAACCAGATTGACTGATCAGAGTGTTTTTGGCAAACATTCGTCTTCCACGTGTATACCTGGGGCCTGTGACGGTACAAAGTGTCCAAAGGTACAAAGTGTCCGCACGCGGATACTTTGTTCCCTGCGGACACTTTGTACCGTGAACTAACATTCAAAGTGTCCGCAAAAATCCTGCGGACACTTTGTTCCGCGAGGTGACATATAACTCACAAAAGCGGAACAAAGTGTCCTCTGCCGTTTCAGCATCAGTGTGAGTGGGTGAATGTGCACGTACACTCCCATGCGCGTGCGTGCGTGCACGCACACACACACACACACACACACACACACACACACACACACACACACACGCATGCACGCACGCATGGGAATGTAAGTGCACATTCACCTACTCACACTGAGGCTGAAACGGCTGAGGACACTTTGTTCCGCTTTTGTAAGTATATGTCACCTCGCGGAACAAAGTGTCCGCAGGATTTCTGCGGATACTTTGAATGTCAGTTCACGGTACAAAGTGTCCGCAGGGAACAAAGTATCCGCATGCGGACACTTTGTACCTGCGGACACTTTGTACCGTCACGGGGCCTATCATGAACTGTGTTTTTGGACACTCTGAGTCTTGTTCCATGTCAGGAATTTTTATGGGCGTCGTTTGGCTGTATTGTGACATTTTCTGTAGAGTGTTCCACGTATTCCTCAAAGAAGCATAAATATTCAATAAATGCGTCTCCGTGTCTGCTCGGAACATGTAGAAAGTAGTCTTTCAAATCATTTGTTGTCTAAAACAGTAATATGTGAGGGCCTTGAGAGGTGCAAAAACAATGTCTTATTCTTATCTTTTCATCTTCTAACGCCTCCACAATATAACAGCAATAATGATTGATCACTCTAAAGCAAGAAAATAACTCCCCATAAACCAGCACTTGATAATTTGTCTTTTACCCCCCCCCCCCCCCCCCCCCACACACACCCCACCTAACTCCACCTTTATCCATAATCGGATTCCATCCCCACCTCTCCACCCTTTCCAACTCATCAACTTTATCCAAATCACCTTACAGGCAAACACACAAATCACTTTTTCAACATGCAAAACTGGGACTTCAGGATTTGAATGACATGAAAAAGCTGACTTTTCTTAGACTTCTGACCTGGAAGTCGGGAGATTAACCCATCACAATGTAGTCAGAATTTCCCCTCCCTGCTATTTCTTACCAATAGCTGAGTGTGCTTTTGGCTTAAGTTTGAAGAATGGGACAGCTTACAACATCTCAAAAGTTTCTAGTTTGCAACACCAAAATCGTTCACTGTCAAATTGGTCTCTATCTTCCCAGTTACTAGATTTCACAGCGAAGTAGAATCCTCTCTGAAAATGAACACTAATCCTTTTCCAATATAAGAGTGGCTGAAAACAGATAACAGCAGTGAAATCAAACGCACATGTCGAGGACCCTGGACGACGTAGATGATTCATCACAGCGTTCGCACCTAGTGGCAAAAGCTCATCTACTCGTGCTCCCGAGCGCTTGCAAAAGGACGTTTCGAGAGATTAGTTGATGCACAGAAACGTGCGTGAGTACTTTATGATCAAGGAAATAGCGAATATGATTCAGTCATGTAGTAACAGCTGGAACTGTTTTTGAATTGGGGATATCACACACACACACACACACACACACACACACACACATACGCTAACACACACACACACACACACACACACACACACACACACACACTTGCACCCACACACCTTCGCCTATCCCTTTTCTAATTCTTCCCTTCTTCTCCCCACACCTCCATCCCAACCCCACTCGGCAGGCTGACACAGAGATCATGTAAGATATACAGATAAATTGCTCTATTCACACATGCCTATACATTAATCAATCTGCTTTGTTTCCTCACTTTAAAAATAAAAATCAGCCAAAGAAGAACTCTGAAAACCAACAACCAATCCAAAGTCAAACGGACCACCGCCCCTCAGAACCAAGATGTCCCCTACATACTTAACGACATTATTTGTGCAATCCGTTACTGACACAGAGAGGGTTTGGTGAGCACTGAGGACAAAGACAAACGGCAAGATCAAAACTGGCTATGTAATAATACGAAAGGTAACCAAAGGAAGCTATAATGTATATTTATATAAATCAGAGACTGCTTCTTAAATGTTTTGAGGAAATAGTCAGAAATTGTGTGCGTGCGCGCGCGCGTGCGTGCGTGCGTGCGTGCGTGTGTGTGTATGTGTGTGTGTGTGTGTGTGTGTGTGTGTGTGTGTGTGTGTGTGTGTGTGTGTGTGTGTGTGTGTGTGTGTGTGTGTGTGTGTGTGTGTGTGTGTGCGTGTATGTGTGTGTGCACAAGAGCATGTATGTGTGTGTGCCCGCGTGCATTTGCGCCCGCGTGCATTTGCGCGTATGCGCTTGTGTGTGTGTGTGTGTGTGTGTGTGTGTGTGTGTGTGTGTGTGTGTGTGTGTGTGTCTGTGTCTGTGTGTGTGTGTGTGTGTGTGTGCGTGCGCGCATATGTGTATATGTGTGTGTGTTTCAAAATCAATCAAGCTGACCTGATGTTTAGGAAATGGTGGTCTAAGCTTGTTTATTTACTATGTTAGAGAGAGAGAGAGAGAGAGGGGGGGGGGGGGGCGAAGAGGCATACAGACAGACAGAGACAGCGACAAAGAGAGAGAGAGAGAGAGAGAGAGAGAGAGAGAGAGAGAGAGAGAGAGATGCTGTAATTTTTGGATACAATAGGCCATCGAAGAGGGTGAAAGCCATGTCATCTTGCAACACTGTTTCACGGAGTTTTGTCGAGAGCGCGTTCAAACCCTAATAACTGACGCCCCAAAGGGAATAACAGTCTCTGTCTGTTTGTGAGAAAGAGTGAAACCACACACAAAGAACTATTCACAATTGGTAAGAGAGAGAGAGAGAGAGAGAGAGAGAGAGAGAGAGAGAGAGAGAGAGAGAGAGAGAGAGAGAATGACATGACAACATTCTATTAAAGAAAATTTTGAATGTAATTAATAGCGAACCGCCAAGGAAACGTATACAAACGAATCACAAGACAAACACGACACGTTTCGACCTCTTAGGTCTTCTTCAGGCGAGATGCAAAACATTCGGGACAACGAAAATGAGCGAGCAGTCACTTATCTTCATTCACTTCAGCGCAAGATAGGCGTTGAATGAAAATGAGGCTGTCAATAAGGAGATAATGTGTTAGTCGAGGTAGGAATGGTGATAGTTATTTTACTGACATAAATGATAATAATGGTAATGATGATGATCAAAATATTAGAAAAATAAATCAAGACAGGATTACTACCACTTTTGGTGATAAAGTGGTATAGCAGTTGTGGTGTAGGAGAGAGGAGAGTGGGTGAGAGGATTCTGAAACAGCATGGTTGCCGTAGCAACGCTCTTAGTGGTGATGGCCATGGTGATGTTAATGGTAGTGATGGTAATATCAATAATAACAATCGTCTTGATAAAAATGACGATAATGCTAACAACTAGAGCAACGGTGACGGTAATAATAGTACCAATACTAAAAGCATGATACAGAAATATAATCAAAAAAGGGGGAAAATAATAGCAATAACATTGATAATAGTAATGATAAAAATGTTTCTAATACTAATACCAAGTGAAGGGAAGGAAAAAAGGAGGGGCAGGGTAGGACAGGAAGAGCAAAGAGAAGGAAATAAGGTCTAAATTATGGGAAGGATGGAATCTAATAGGTATATTAATGATAATAATACATATATTAATAGTCTTAATAATCATGATGATTGTAACCATATAGTAATGATAGTGATGTTATAGGAGGCTGGAAAAGTGGTAAGCTGGAATGTCAAAAATATTGTAAAGAATCATAATTATCGTAATGATTGTAGTAAATATCACATTTGTAATAGTTGTGAAGTTGTAACAAAAGGTATACTGGTTAAAAAAAAAAAAAAAAAAAAAAAAAAAAAAAATATATATATATATATATTTATGTGTGTGTGTGCGTGCGTGCGTGCGTGCGTGCGTACGTGTGTGTGTGTGTGTGTGTGCGTGTGTGTGTGTGTGTGTGTGTGTGTGTGTGTGTGTGTGTGTGTGTGTGTGTGTGTGTGCGTGTGTGTGTGTAAAGTTTGGTAATGATAATAGTGATCATAATAGTAATGAAGATGATGATGTTAATTAACTCTAACAGAGATAATATGAATAATGAAGTTAGTTGTTTTGTGTGTGTGTGTGTGTGTGTGTGTGTGTGTGTGTGTGTGTGTGTGTGTGTGTGTGTGTGTGTGTGATCATCATTTTTTTTTAATACGAAGGTAATGATGATGGTGCTAATAATGATGATGTGATGAGATTGGTACTGAGGGCAATAGTAATACAAGATGCAAAGCATATAAACGTACCCCAGTTTATCTTGAATACGCGTGAGATATTCCATATAGAGGAAAAACCGTTACGGGCCGTTATAGCCGTTAGTAACGGCTGTTCTGGTAAACATCGGCAATCATCTGTGACCCATAATGAACATACCTACAAATATTCAGAAAGATCGGCCAAGTACTTTCTGAGATATTCCGTAAAGAAGAAAACCGTTATGGGCTGATAGTAACGGCTATAACGGTAAAATAGAATATTTGGTATTATCCGTGACCCATAATTAACATGCCTACATATTTTGAGAAAAGATCGGCCAAGCACTTTCTGAGATATTCCACAAAAAGGAAAAAAAAAACCGTTATGGGCGTTATAGCCATTAGTAACGGCCATAACGGATAAATAAAACATTGGGTATCATCCGTGACCTATAACGAACATGCCTACAATTTTTCAGAAAAAATCGGCCAAGTACTTTCTGAGATATTCCATAAACATCATGCAAAGCATCTAAACGTACTCTCAGTTTAGAATACGCGTGATCGGCCAGGTACTTTCTGAGACTTTTCATAAAAAAGAAAATTGTTATAAGCTGTAACGTTAAAATAAAACATTGGGCATGATCATGCATGCAAATTTTCGGAAAGATCAGCCAAGTACTTTCTGAGATATTCCATAAAGAGGGAAAACCGTTATGGACTGTTATGGCCGTTAGTAACGGCTATAACGGTAAAATAAGACATTGGGTTTGATCCGTGACCCATAATGAACATGTCTACTAATCTTCGGAAAGATCAGCATGGTACTTTCTGAGATATTCTATAAAGAAGAAAAACCGTTATGGGCCGTTAAAGCTGTTAGTAACGACTATAACGGTAAAGTAACACATCGGGCATCATCCGTGACCCATAATAAACATGCCTACAAATTTTCAGAGAGATCGGCCTTGTACATTCTGAGATATTCCATAAAGAAGGAAAACCGTTATGGGCCATTATGGCCATTAGTAACAGCTAGAACGGTAAAATAATACATCGGTCATCATCCGTGACCCATAATGAACATACCTCCATTTTCAGAAAGATCGGCCGAGTAGTTTTGTCTGGAGCTAGTGGAAACACATGGGGGTAACAGGGTAATAACACTTTCCTCTTTTCATTGCAAACAATGTAACCCAGTTATTCGCAATGATCAATCAAATCAAAACAAGCAAAACATAAAAAAAAAGTAGAAAAGAATAAACACGAGAACTTCTTTCTCATTACAAACAACAACAACAACAACGTATACACAAAAAGGGAAAATGTAATGTTATAGATTAATTCGACCATTCACTCAGACACTCGATGACTATATTACTGAACTCCCCCACCTGTTTAAATTGATATTTTCCGGGATTAGGTACTGTTTTCAATTCACTATTATTGTAAATGCTTCTGTCTGATCTTCATTGCTTCTGCAATGAATCTAGCAACTGATTTTATCACACTATCGTCATCAGATGATAACAAAGAAGCAACATCTTGCCTTTCAAAAACATCCAAAGTGGAAAATGAACATTTTACACGCACTTCATTATATGCAATACATTGAAATAAAAAGTGTTTTTCGTTGTCAGTAGTGAATCCACATAAAGGGCATGGTAATTCTGTGGATGTTCCAGACTCGAACCATCTTTTATTCGCATTGAAACCTAAAGTGCGTAACCTAAATCTTGCGTTATTAATTCTATGCCATTTATCAGTGATAACATGAAGAAACTTTTCTGTATGGAATATATTCTTAAAAGAGAAGAACCAACGATACTTTTCTTTGCTTTCCATATTTGAATGCCAATTCTGTTTAAAAGAGCAGATGAGCCTATCCTTAAATTCTGTAATAAACTGCTGTTCGTTACCCATTCCTTGGGTCATCCACACTATGCCAGAACCCTGTTCTGATAACACTTTCTTTACATTATTAGCCCAGTTATTTCTGCCTCTTTCCATTTGTAAAAACATCATGTCATAAGCCTGTCTGCACAAACGTGACTGTGGAAGCTTCAGTATTTTCAGCCAATACCTAACACATTTCACAAAAGATCTGATGTAAAGAGGGTACCTGCCTATCTCTCCGTATAAGAGAGTGTTAGATGAATGTATTGGCACCTGAAGAAAACGCTTCATAGCATAGCTGTGTACTTTTTCAATCTGTGGATTTTCTTCTAACCCCCAAATTTCAGCTCCATAGGTAAGTAAAGGTTCTATCTGTGCATCAAAGATTTTCCTAAATATACTGCAATCAATACAATTCAGCTTTCTTAAGGATCTCAGAATTTCAATCACGCCTTTTTTACCCCTTTCCTTAAAGATTCTTCCCATGCGTAACTGAACGTCAATTTTGTTGAAAAATATTCCTAAATACTTGTATGAATTGACTACTTGAACATTTGTATTTCCATTAAACCATCTTTCGTTTGAAGATAGATGTCCACCCTTTCTGAAGACTGCAATGTTTGTCTTATCTAAGTAAATTGTTAAACATAAGCGATCTGCTTCTTCTTTTAATACATTTAAATTGGTTTTGTAAACCTACAACTGTTCCAGATAAAAGAATAACATCGTCAGCAAATAGTAACAAAAATATCTCTACTGATCCGGGTATTAACTGAATAAATAGTAACAAAAATATCTCTACTGATCCGGGTATTAACTGAATATCATGTCTACCTTTATTAGATAACTCCATTGCCAGTTCATTAATGAAAAAAAGAAAAACAACTGCGGACTCAACAGACATCCTTGTTTTACTCCATTCGGACACTCGAAATAATCTGAATACTCACACTTCACACGTACACATGCAAGCACCGAGTTGTAGATACTTCTAATGGCTCTGTACAGTTCACCATTCACACCACTTTTACGAAGTACATTCTACAGCACATTGCGATTTACAGAATCAAACGCTTTCCTGAAATCTACAAATACGACATAAAGCTTCGTATTGCATAATAAATATGTAGTAACGGCTAGAACGGTAAAATAATACATCGGTCATCATCCGTGACCCATAATGAACATACCTCCAATTTTCAGAAAGATCGGCCGAGTAGTTTTGTCTGGAGCTAGTAGAACACATTTTGACCACGGACGGACGGACAGACAGACAGACACACACACACACCACACACACACACACACACACACACACACACACACACACACACACACACACACACACACACACAACACTCACACACACACACACACACACACACACACACACACACACACACACACACACACACACACACACACACACACACACACACACACACACACACACACACACACACACACACAGACAGAGAGAGAGAGAGAGAGAGAGAGAGAGAGAGAGAGAGAGAGAGAGAGAGCATTTCTTCGTTCCCAGTGTAAAGTACTCCTGTTCTATAAGAACTGGGAATACAAAAAAGATAAACCGTTATGGGCCGTTATAGCCGTTAGTAACGGCTATAACGGATAGATAAAACATTGGGCATCATTCGTTACCCATAATGAACATACCTACAAATTTTTAGAAAGATCGGCCAGTAGTTTTGTGTGGAGCGAGTGGAACACATTTTGACCGTGGACCGACAGACAGACAGACAGACAGACAGACAGACAGACACACAACAAAAACAACTAACTTCATATTCATATTATCTCTGTTAGAGTTACCATAATCATCTTCATCACTATTATGATCACTATTATCATTACCAACTTTATATACACACACACACACACACACACACACACACACACACACACACACACACACACGCACGCACGCACGCACGCATGCACGCACGCACGCACACGCACACGCACGCACGCACGCACGCACACACACACACACACACACACACACACACACACACACACACACACACACATATATATATATATATATATATATATATATATATATATATTTTTTTTTTTTTTTAAACCAGTATACTTTTTGTTACAACTTCATAGCAATTACAAATACTATATTTACTACAATCATTACGATAATTATTATTCTTTACAATATTTCTGACATTCCAGCTTACCGCTTTTCCAGCCTCCTACAACATCACTATCATTACTATATGGTTACAATCATGATTATTATTAAAACTATTAGAAGAACTGTGAGTACAAAAAGTAATGTTAGTACCAGTGATAATAGGTGGAAAGGAATGGAGATGGGCAATGAGTAAAAGTTAACTGTACTATAGGAGTAGGGAGAAGGTCGTGAGGATGAATATTGCAATTTTAATAATATTAATGGTAGGTGAAAAGGAATAGGGATGTAGTTGCAAAGTGAGACGACTGCAGGCAGAAATCTAAACAAATCTTAAATAGATGTTGGCGAACCGCAAAGAGAAACGTGGACAAACGAGTCACAAGACAAAACACGACGCGTTTCGACCTCTTAGTCATCTTCAGGCAAGACAGGAACAAATAGGACAATGAAAATGAACGAATTTGTCACTTAGCTTACATCTCTTCAGCGCAAGGTAGGCAAGCGTTGAATGAAATGAGGCTGTTAGAAGGGAGATAAGGTTGTATGATGATAATGATATTACTGATAGGAATACTAATAAAGGTCAAAATATTGAAACAATAAATTAAGACAGGATTACTACTGCTTTTGGTGATAATAAGGCAATAGCAGTTGTAGTATGGGAAAAAGGAGAGTGGGTTAGAGGGTTCTTAAGCACCATGGTTGCCGTGGCAACAGTCTTCGTGGCGATGGCGATGAGGATGTCAATACTAACAATAGTATTGCTGACAACTTTTGTGAAGGTAAAGGTCATAAAAGCATGATACAGAAATATATTTAGAAAATACATTTTTATAATAGCCGTAATGAATAAATTCAAGGGAAAAAATAAATGGAACATAAATTTAAAAATGTACAAAAATTAATGAATAAATATAAACAAATATAAAACACAAAAAATGAAAACAAAAACAGAAAAATACAAAATAAAAGTAATAATGATAATAAGTAGATAAATAAGTAATTAAAAAATAATAAGATAGGAATATAAATAAACAGTAAATAATAATGAATAAATCAGAAAAGGAACACCCCCAAGGTGCTGGGGAGGACCCAGAGAAGCACTGTCTTCACCTGCCCTTAGAGCAGTCCTGTACCACCCTTGGAGGCCTGCGCTGTGTTGACGATGGGTACAGGCAGGCGAAGGACACTCCATTAAGATATCAAGGGACATAACTGCTCCTGAACAGTGGTAAACCAGACTACAGGATGCAACTCATAACAGCCTTAAAGCAGCATCACCATGGGTGCACCAGCCCGTATTTCATGACTGCAGAGCCCACCGGCGAAAAACACCACCCTCCAGCTGCCAAGCACACCCCACAGACCCAACCACCCCTGCCCACAGACAGATGAAGACAGTGCCACTCCAGACACAGCCAAACTTTCGCCATACGGTCTTATGTGCCCTCAAGAGAGAATCCAAAGTTGTAGTCTTTCCCACTGTCAACAGGACTTTCCCTGTGTCAGTGGGTCTTTCCTCCTCACGTCACTGGAACTTTCTCCAGGGTCAGCCTAGTTAAGGCAAAGAAGAAAAAGGAACACCCGAAGGTGCTGGGGAGGACCCAGAGAAGCACTGTCTTCCCCCGCCCTTAGAGCAGTCCTGTACCACCCTTGGAGGCCTGCGCTGTGTTGACGATGGGTACAGGCAGGCGCAGGACACTCCATCAAGATATCAAGGGACAATCTTTGAGCCTATGCTTGAGGATCCAGTCAAGGATGCAAGGGAAATAATAATATCAAGGGAAATAATAATGAATAAATCAACAATCTAATAATAGTAATGATACTAAAGGTATTATTACACAACAACAACAACAACACAACAACAAAAGCCAAGGGGAGGAGGGAGAGGGTAGGACAGGAAGAACAGAAAGGAAATAGAAGGTATAAATTATGGGAAAGATGGAATCTAATAGATATATTAATTTATATTAATAGTTTTCTTAATAATTGTGATTGTAACTATACAGTAATGATAGTGATGCTATAGGAGAATAAGAAGAGAAAGAAACTAGCTAGTCTCCGTCAAACACGAGAGAAAGAACCAAACAGACACACGCAAGAAAATCAACACAAGCATAAATGCAGACGATTCAAAAGGCGACACCAAACTAACCAAAACCAGAGAAATCTACAGTGGATAATCACCTGGTGGTCAATCTCTCCAGCACAACGCTGACTGAAGACCAGGTTAAAGTGCTCAGTCTGGGCCCCAAGTTTGTTCCCACACCCATGACCTTCAACCAGAAACAGCTAGAGGATGATATAAAAGAGGGATGCCGACTAGTAAGGCTAAAAGAGCTACATTTTGATGAGGAAGCTGAAGACACCCACCCCCCCCACTCCTACACCACATTTCTACAAGAAAACACACTACGATCCTGGCAAGGGCAGAGACGCAGCTCTGGACACCTACTGCCAAAACCTAGATCTGAAGGCAGCCACCTACCAATGTCCTGGGAGACCGAAAGACAATCTTAAAGTGAATGAAAGAAAGGCACTTAACCAGCTACAGGGGAAAGTGTTGAACCGAGAAATACGCATCAGCACGGCTGACAAAGGGGGAGCTGTAGTTATTCAGGACGTTCAGGACTACATCCAAGAAGCAGATCGACAACTGAACAACCAGCTACATTACAGCAAAGTTGACAAAGATCCCACAGTGCAGGTGGCCAAGAAGTCCAATGAACTTCTCAACAAACTCCATGATAACAACTACATTGATGACCAGACGTACAAATGGGCATTACTCGAACCAAACAAAATACGTACACCGCGTTTCTACCATCTACCAAAGATCCACAAAACGCTCAATAAGCCCCCAGGAAGACCAATTGTGTCAGGAGTGGAAGGCCCTACAGTCAAAATGTCCCAGCTAGTTGACTCCTGGCTACAGAATCTGGTCGTTGGGCTCCCCAGCTACATCCAAGATTCCACTGCAATGCTAAGGATGCTTGAGGACCTTAACGTCAGGGAGGGTCCTTTTGGCCCTGAAGCAACTTTGGTGACAATAGACGTAGTAGGTCTGTACACCAACATACCCCACGACGACATGCTAGAGGCTATCACCTTCTTTCTGACGCTCCACCATCCTGACAACACCCCACCAAACTCCGTCATTATAGACATCGTCTCTCACGTCCTCAGGAACAACTATTTCACCTTTGAAGGACGCATATACAAGCAGGAACATGGGACGGCAATGGGCACGCCCATGGCGCCAACCATTGCCAATCTCTTCATGGGCTGGCTGGAAAAGAGGTTGCTGGAGAAAGCCCTGTCCACGTTGACAACAGCATGTGGAGACGCTACATCGATGACATCTTCTTGCTGTGGCAGGGCTCAGAGGAAGATCTGCAGACCTTTTGCCAACACATCAACACTTTCCATCAAACCATCAAATTCACAGTGCAGTCATCCAGACAGTCCATCCCATTTCTTGACATTCTCATCAAATTTGATGATGGCTTCATCAACACTGAACTGTTCACAAAACCCACAGACACTCATGCTTACCTCCACCATCGCTCATGCCATCCACATCATTGTAAGAACAACATCCCTACTGCCAGTTCCTGAGGCTCCGTCGTCTTTGCTCCAAGACTAAAGACTTTGATAAACATGCTGATACCATCATGGGCATGTTTCTCAGCCGTGGCTACAGATCGAGCAAGCTACAACAGGCTTTGACAAAAGCACGAGGCCTCTCAAGAGCTGAGGTGTTAATGTACAGGGCAAAAACTGTTAACACCAGGGTCCCCTTCGTCATCACTCATCACCCCCCCCAACCCACCACTACGTGACTGGCTCAGGGAGCAACAGGCACTACTCCACACAAGTGCACGCATGAAAAAGGCTGTGCCTGAAGTGCCTGTTGTTGGAGAGAGAAACTCCAGGAGCATCCGAAACCTGATCATGCCATCCTCCCTCCCCCCCAAGTCAAGCCTACGCAAGAACAGGCTGGGGTGATGAGATGCAACAAACAGGTGCGTCATCTGTAGGGAACATCTGGTGGAGAGCAAAATTTTCTCCAGCGACACCACTGGAGAAGTCTTCAACATCAGACATAGCATGACGTGCAAGTCTTCAAACATCATTTACCTGCTTTACTGCCAACAATGTCATGGGGCGCAGTATGTAGGAGAAAAACAAAAAATGCCCTAAGAACACACGCTTCTACTCCACAGAACCACACATACTGCAAAACACAGGCACCATGTTACTAGACATTTCAACAGGAAAGACCATTCACTGCAGGACATGAGGTGCATGCCCATAGAGCAGGTCTTCACAGACAACCTTGCTCACAGGCACGCAAGGGAGCAGTTCTGGATCAACAAACTCAGGACATTCTATCCTCGGGGTCTCAACACTCTCTGAGTCTCCTAACTGGTTAGGGAGGGAGAGGAGAGAGGTGAAAAGGGCAGATAGTGGGGGGTATGGTGAGAAAGAGAGAGGGGAGATAGGACAGAGACGGCGATAGGGTAGGAAGGGGGAGGTTTTGAGGCAGACGGCCCCATATGCAAGTGACAAACTGTCCTCAGGTCAGAGAGGGAGATGAGTGAGGGGAGAATAAGAGATGGCCCAGGGGCTGGGGTCAGGGACCCAAGAGTGGGGGGCCTGGGGAATGGCTTGGGGACCTTGGGGGGGGGGGCAGGGAGGTGGGGTCCCTGGGTGTTAGGGGGTGGGGGAGTTTAAGGGTCTTGGGTGCTGGTCCCCGGGATTGGGGGATACAAATAATTAGGGGGTCCATGGGTGTGTGTGTGTGTGGGGGGGGGGTGGGGGTGGGGGGGGGGGGGGAGGGGACTGGGGGATTCGGGACTTGGGGGGCTAGGATGGGGGCGGGTGATCTTGGGGTAGGTGGGCGAATGAGTGAATGGGCGTGGGGTGAGATGGGGAGTTGGATGGGTGTATGGAGTCGGGTGATCTGGGGGCTGGGTGGGTTGGGGTGATGGGGGCCTGACCCCCTGAATTTGACACCCCCCTTTTTTTTTTTTTTTTTTTTTTTTTCTCCTCTCCTCCCCCCCTTAGAAAGAAATTGAAAATTTGCGAACGTGGTTATCATTGTGAGCTTGACGTCATTGTAGGGTTTATAGAAATACGTCATTATACTGATGACGAGTCTCTGCAATGCGTCACTGTCAATAAGCATCGATAAAGGCAATCGCCGAAATATTTGGTTGGAAGGAAAAGGCTAGGGAAAAAAAAAAAAAAGGGGGGGGGGGGGGGGGGGGGGGGGGGGCAAAGGGGGGAAGTAGGGGGCACGAGTACATCTCAAGCATTTCTTCTCCAACGATCACAAGAAAAGTATTTTTGTCTGTATAAAATGTCCCTGTATGAGACAACAAAAAGTTCCATGAAAGACCGATTTCCAGACAAAAGCGTGCCTCAGCAGTATAGTTGAAGATCTCAAAGAGATTATATAATATACGACATCAAACGTTACCATATTTTAAACTGTAGAGAATGTCCAAGTTAAAAATCATATACTTTCCATTAAGTCGTAAGTTCAAACAGTGTAACGTCATAACATAACTATCCACTGTGGTCTACAAGGAATAACATACAGATACGTTAAAAAACATAAATGAGAACGTATCCTGCCACATAATGAATATAGTCTGTTACCCACTATTCAATTCTACGGTCATATCGAGAAGGAGGGGGAGGCGGAGCGGGAATGACTGGAGGGAGGGGGGGGGGGGGGCAGACAGACAAAGAGGTAGGGGGGGGGGGGGGGGGGGGGGGGGAGGGCGGGGGGGTTAAGAATAGGCATTGAGAAAGAAGAGAGGAAGAAAAGGAGAGAGAAAGAGAGAGAGAGAGAGAGAGAGAGAGAGAGAGTGAGTGAGAGAGAGAGAGGGAGAGGAGAGAGAGAGATGGAAGAAGGGGGTTAACAGACTGGAATCCAGACAGCCAAACATGACAGAGAGAGAGAGAGAGAGAGAGAGAGAGAGAGAGAGAGAGAGAGAGAGAGAGAGAGAGAGAGAGAGAGAGAGAGGGAGGGAGAGAAAGAGAGAGGAAAAGGGAAAAAGATGAGAAGGAGGGAGGAAGGGGGGGGGGGGGGGCGTTACGTTGTTACGGTGGGGAAAAAAAAAAATAGAAATAAATAAATTTAAAAAAAAAAGGGGGGGGGGGGGGGTGGGGGGAAGGGGTGGGGTGGTGGGGGGGGGGGGGTGGGGGGGGGGGGCTAGAAGGCAATATAACAAAAACAGAAGAGATAAGAAGTGCATTGCAAGACAATAAGTCTGATAATGCCTTACACACCAAATAAGAAATGCCCAATAGGACGGAAAGGCATAAAAATAGTACAAAGATATAAAAATGAACATATAGAATAGAAAACGAATCACCCCACTCATCCCTCTCCGCCCCACCCCTATACATTGAAATCGACAACACAGAAGGATAAAACCAGCAATAACAACACCAGCATCACCAACACCCATACCAGCCACAATAACAGCAAGATACATACTCCCCCCCTCCCCCCTCCCTCCCCCCTCCCCTCATCTCCCCCCCCTCCCCCCCACACACACACACACGTACGCACACACACACACGCACAGACATACACATTCACATACACACACACTATCATTCACTCACTACCCTCACTTTATTCAGTAAAAGAAATTAAGTCTGCATTTAAAATAGTATTGAGTATGAATATTAAAAAAAAATTAAAAAAAAAAAAAAAAAACCAACTTTTTAGTAGACACAAACTATGCTAACTAAATACATACATAGAATGGGTTAAAATGAGAGGTGAGGGGGTAAGGGGAGGAAGGGAAGGGAGAGAAGAAAGGAAACTGACAATTATGCGTCCAAAGTATTGAGGCCCAAAGGAAATAGTCTTTAGTTTGTGGATCCAGAATAGTTCTCTTTTAAGCCTTGAGGTGAGGTTAAGATACCACACTCTTTCTATTACAATACATTTCATGTCTGTCAGAGAATGGTCATTCTGATTAAAATGTCGTGTGACTAAAGTACCGGTGTTGTTTTTTTTTTATGTTTGACCTATGCTGGTAGAATCTTGTTTTCAGAAAATTTTTAGTCTCACCCACGTACTGTGCATGTTGGCATATATCACAGAATAACAGATAGATGATATTACTGCTCTCACAGTCCAGTTTGTCTCTTATGGTAAACTTTTCTCCTGTTCTAGAACTAGTAAAATATTTACTTTGCATCAAGTGTTCTACACATATTACACATTTTTTCAAGCATCTATAACATCCTGTTTCACCTTGGGCTGCAACTGAGAGTGGTAGGGCAGAGGGCATTAAAATGTTTTTCAGGGAATTACAGTTCCTTTCCCCCACAATTGGTTGGACTGATGCAGCCTTTCTCATCTTAGTACTGTTGTGCAGAACCGGTAGTTGTTCTTTCAGCCAAGTTTGCAGTGGGGGATTTAAAGGATTATGTTTTACAACTAAAGGTACTCTGGAATTGTTTTCTTTTAGATCTGTATTCTAATGTATCCAGTCTAGGGGTGTTTTCTGCTTTCTGCCTAGCTCTTAGAAGGATGGAGAGGGGATAACCACGGCGTAGGAAGTGCTGAGTCATGTCTTCACTGTTAGTTTTAAAATCTGCCACATTGGAACAAACGCGTCGTAAACGTAAAAACTGGCTGACAGGTACATTTTTTATGCAATGGCGTGGATGGCAAGATTTAAAATGTAGGTATGCATGGGCATCGGTCTGTTTCATATACAGATAGGTGCTAATGTACCCGTTCTCAAGTTTTAAAAGGATATCTAAGAAGGGTATTTCAGTAAAAGAGCTATTTACTGTAAACTTGATGGAAGGGTGAAAAGAGTTAAGAAAATCACTGTAACGATCAAGGTCCTATTCAGTGCCCGTCCACAACAGTAAAATATCATCAATAAAAATTTTCCAGTGTTCTGGGTTTATTTTTATGGGACTCATTTCGAGTAGGCGGCTTTCCAACCACCCCATGAATAGGTTGGCAATAGTAGGTGCCATGGGGGTGACCATAGCTGTGCCTGACTTTTGTCGTAAATGGCCTAATTCAATATTTCTTGCAGTCATTGCAACACCTAGCTGCTCTGTAAGTTGCTGGAATGGTGCTCGGTACTTATCCTTGGAATTGATTGTTTTATCATATATATATATATATATATATATATATATTTTTTTTTTTTTTAAGTGTGAACGGAGGCTGCTAATGCTCCTGTTTCAGTTCAAGTACATGCACGAATGATAAAATTCTGGTCATCCTTACTTTCTCCACAAACAAACAAATATTCATCTAGATTGTATCAGGTATTATATGATTTATACAGAAATCAGGGTTTTACATCCAGGTGGTTGATGTGTATACGGGATGTGTCCTAATAGAAACAGGATTCGACTGTGTGTGGGAGACACAAAAGTTTTCGTCTGTTCACAGTCTCTGTAGAAAAGTTCGTAATTCATTAGAAGACATTTACAAACGTGCATGGAATGATGCTTTAGAATCTAGTAATAAGTGTTTTTTTTACAGAAATTTTAAAACGGAGTTTCGCCGTGAAAAATATATTAAAATGTTACCTGATGTTTATATATACCCACTGATTCGGTTTCGCTGTGGCAATCATAAAAACTCATGATAGAAATTGGCAGACGATTTGGAATACCTCACGATGAACGATTCTGTCGGGACTGTGACCAGAATGACCTTGGTGATGAATTTCATTTTGTAATGAAATGTAACAAATATAACGACATTAGAAATCAGTTTATACCTAGAAAATTTACATATATATACAAAGTCCGTATTTAACTATTGTCGTTTGCTTTGTGGTAATAAGAAGTGTTGCTAAACTTAGCGAAGTTTTTGAAACTTAGTAAAGTTGTGTAAATTTACATTCAGTATGTTAATTATAGGGAAAATTTTGATGTTTGATTTGTTTCATTTCTATTTGCTTGATTTGTTTCAAGTCCTCCATGCCCCAAAAGGGGTGTGTGTGTGTGTGTGTGTGTGTGTGTGTGTGTGTATGTGTGTGTGTGTGTGTGTGTGTGTGTGTGTGTGTGTGTGTGTGTGTGTGTGTGTGTGTGTGTGTGTGCCTGTGTGCCTGCGTGCGCGCGCGCGTGTGTGTTTTGTCCATTTAGTAATTAAGCCCTTTAGACAAGGGGGTATGTTTGAACATACCTCAGTATAATCAATCCCTCACCTCACCCCTCCCTTCTCCCTCCCGCTACCCCTCGCCAACAACGCGTTGATACTCACATTGAACCAATTCTGACTTATGCAACCGAA
>JADBJO010003169.1:20000-32500 GCA_016801955.1 Conus betulinus | reverse complement strand
GGAAAAATATTTGAAGTAAGAAGGAAAATCACACACTATACACGAAAATAATGCAACAACTAATGTATTAGAACCTCTGAAAAAATAGAAACCAATTTTTAAAAATGAACAGAGAGAGAGAGAGAGAGAGAGAGAGAGAGAGAGAGAGAGAGAGAGAGAGAGAGACCCAACCGACTAACCGACCAATCGACCGACCGAGCGACCGATTGATAGGCAGAGATAAAGAGAATGAGGCAGAGAAATAGAGAAATACACTCGCGAAATACAATGAAAAGCACATTCATGGCACAGAATAATTAACATATTTTGTGTACAGTTGAGTCAAATTTGAAAGATTATTCAGATATTTGTTACACTACATCTAAAATTGAAAGTTATTAGTATATTTTGGGATATAGTGGAGTCAAACCGGAGAGATTTATCAGATATTTATGAAAACTATATTTGAATTTTTTCAGTTCTTGAGCAATCTCCAGAATACGCCAAGCTAGATTCGTATAAGATAATTATTGCTAAGGTGAGGCTTATTTCATGTCAATGTCGATAGTCGTTAAAAAGTGAGCATATGTGTTCTAGAAAGAGGGGCATTTTTATGAAGTATATTATGCATAAGGAGTTGCTTATTGTGTGCAAATCTGGCTTTAAGTGGGAGGATGCCAGCTTGCTTGTAGTCTGAATCTATCAGTGAGCACGGTTTACCTACCGTTACTTTGAAAGTTCTTTTTTGAATGCTAATCGGCGGTTTAAGTAAATTATTGCTAGTTGAGTTCCTAAGTGTTGAGGAATAGTCAATAATAGGCTGAGTGAAAGAGAGAAAAAAAACGATTTTCTTGCATGGAAATTGAGAAGTTATTAATCCTTTTTAGTAGATATGATTTTTTTTGCGACATATATATATATATAAAATCTAAGTGTTTTGACCAGGACAGATTATCATTTATTGTTATTCCTAAGACTTTGTGACAGGATACTTCTTCGATGTTTTCATTAGGGATGCAAAGTACTGGTAGATTTGTGTTTAGATTTTGACGTTTTTGTCTTGTACTATACATCATGAATTACGCTTTTTTGAGGATGGAGAGCCATGTGATTAAACTATGTACATTTTTTTTCTGTCCCAACCTCTGCGCCACCTCAGAGGCAGTGCACCCACACCGCTCATTCCGACACCCCGTCCACAGTCACAGCCCAGTCGGTCCCGCCGCAGCCCCGGCACCAACAATCCACAGGGAGCAGTCAATGTCAAGTCGTTAAGAGGCAATCCACCGGAGGAGACACTGCACTGCTGCCGAGTCACTTCGGTGGTGTTCAGTGGCGCCTGTTCTGATCTAACATACGCAGGACACCACCTACTAAGCCCCCTACTGACGACAATAATTGCTTAGTCGCGGAGCCGGCGTGAATGAGCTCTCCCTCCGGAGGGCGCCACGACGTCCGTCCAACGACAGCCCCCATGGACTCGCCGGTACCGGTGACCCGACAGAACCAAACCAAGGCAACAGACGTGGAGAGGACATCGAAAATGAGGTCACCATGAGAGCAGGGCATAAAAAGGCCACAGAATTTGAGACACTTTTTATGCTGATCGATGACAATGAGGATGTTTAAGATGATGCTACGGATTTCCATGTCGGTCTGAGACTACATGGCAGGGCTGTACTCTACGCTTCCTTTCATAATATATCCCAGCGTCAACCAGGCCCGAGAGATACAGGCACCTGCAGTGTTGGTCAGGAAATTTGAGCAACACTCTCAGAAACGCATCCATTAAGTGGATGAAACTCGACTGTGTGGTCCCAGTCTTCCCAACCGAGTCCGCAGCAAACTCAACTGTGGGTAGGAGCCAGTCGGGGCAGAAAAACCCACATGACTTCTGATGGGATTCGAACCCACGACCTCCCAGCCGGCAGTCCGCGACGCTGACCACTTCGCCACGGCGGCTGGTAAACTGTGTACATTTAACCAAAAGATAAATGTTTTCTTGGATGTCATTGTAAACCTGTTGGGAGTCAGAATCGCTGGTGTCTAAAGTTGTAAAATTTGTATCATTATCGAACATTTTCCCGTTTATTTTCAAATACAATGGCAGATCGTTAATGTAAAATGCAAACAACTGTGGACCTAATACTGAACCTTGTATGAATCCAAATTTAAAGGGAGAAAACATATTTGCATGTGTTTACAGATACCATTTTTTCGTTGGTTGGTAAGGAAAGATTAATCAATTTCAATGTTTGAATGACAGTTTATAAAAATTAATTAGTTAGTTTTTTTTTTTTTTTTTTTTTTTTTTTAACAAACGTTTCATGACTTATGACATGGAAAAGTTTAGCGAAACGTACAAAAAGAATTCCTGAAAAGTGTTTGTAATTCATGTTTAAGAGCCATCTATCTTTTAGTTTATAAGCGCTGTATGGCACGGATGTTTTTTTTTTTCTGAATCCCGATTAATCGGTGGATAAATCATCTTTTACTGCATGGAAATGGGGACACTTATTACTGTGCAGTTCTGATGGCTTAGAAAGAACAGATAACATCAAAATAGATCCATATTTGGATGTATCAGTAGTGTTTCCTGATTTGTATATTGCAATATTTTTTTTGCTTTTTAAAGATATCTGGAAAAGAATTGCTCGTCTATACAGGGGTTGCTAGTGTAAGCTAATGTTTCTGCGATAACATGTGCAGAAAGTTTAAGAATTTTACCATCTAAGCCGTCAGTTCCACTCGTGGCTGTCTGTTTCAATCGCCTCAGTGACGTAAAAACACAATGAACATCTATTGGGCTGATATCTACATCTAAATGGATATTCTTTCCCTTGCAGTGTTTTTGAAATTCTTCGAGGTCGTTATCATTTGATTTATCCTAATTATTTTTTTTAATCTGCTGCTGTTGACAATGGTGATTTACTTTACTGGCAGATGTATCATTTGTTATGTTTGCAGCAGAGGAAGTATTTTCATTTGTTAATTCATGGATGGCTTTCCATACAGATTTGCTGTCTTTCTCGTCATTGATTAAGTTAAGAGAGAGAGAGAGAGAGAGAGAGAGAGAGAGAGAGAGAGAGAGAGAGAGAGAGAGAGGGGAGAAACACACAGACACAAAGAAATCGAAAGAGAGATACATAGCTCTTTTCTGTGGAGCCCTAAGACTACAAAGCGGCGAGAGGTTCAAAACAAAAGAACTGCATTGAAATCAATTCCATAAGCCTCTGAAGCGAAATGGAAAGACGAGAGCATGAAAATTTAGCTCACCTTTGAGAAAAAATATCCTCTTAAAGTAGAAACATCTCCCTTTTGGTAAACATGTTCAAGGCTAAGCTTCATTTGAGAATGAAGAAAATGGCGAGATCGGGTTTTTGTCTTCTGCTGAAACAAATCTTGTTTGGTTCTGGAGCCTTGAGAGAGAGAGAGAGAGAGAGAGAGAGAGAGAGAGAGAGAGAGAGAGAGAGAGAGAGAGAGAGAGAGAGAGAGAGTTCCAATGTTTTGATACAGAAGGCCATCCAGACGATGAAAGCCATGTCATCTTGCAGCACTAGCTGTTTCATGAAAGCTTCGACAGCGTGTGCAAACCTAAATGACTGATGTAGCAAATGGAATGAACTTTTCTTACTGATTGTGGAGAATGGTGAAGCCATACTTCACACACACACACACACACACACACACACACACACACACACACACACACACACACACACAGAGAGAGAGAGAGAGAGAGAGAGAGAGAGAGAGAGAGAGAGAGAGAGAGAGAGAGAGAGAGAGACACTGACTCTGACACTGACACTGACACTGACACTAACATCTTTTATTGACATTGGCTGATAGCCATTTTGTCAAGGGGGTACAATGTCTTTTTTTGCATAGAAGAAATGAAAACAAAAGAAAAAAATGCAAATTAGGTGTCTACACAACTAAGCAAAATAAAAAATCATTTCCATTGATATCACTCATTTGTGTGTCTTGTCTATGCTCTAGTACAAAATCATTCTCACACAACAACCATTCCCTTCACATGCACACTCATCCATCCTGTCTCCCATCGACTTGCACGCACGCATTTATACTCTTATCCTCCCTTCTCCCCATTCATACATATTCTCTGTGCAGGTAATTTACCTAGCTTAGTATGAGAAACACACTTGAATCATCAAGCTTCAAGGCCAAATAATAAGCATTCTAAACAATGAAAAAGAAATATATTTGATATCCCCTCGATATTTTGATCTGCTCTCCATTCATAATTTTTCTCCGCGTGTCTACAGCTTCTGTTACAGATTTTGCCAGCATCTTTAAGAATATGTCATTATTTGTTTGCAAAAAATGTTAAGGTTTTGATTCTTCACTGTGCTATGATCAAAGAGTCTTGAATTTTTTTTTTAATCTAATGTTTCCATAGGCGGGACAAGTGAGCAAAAAATGTTACTCATCTTCTCTTATTGCAACACCATTACATAATGGGCATGAATCATCTACAGCAGCGTCATTTAGATACCATCGTTTATAGCATTTAACTTCAGTTCTATTTCTAAATCTTGCAAGGATGCCTCTTTGCCACCGATGAGATACTAAATATAGATACGTTTTTTTGTCTACAAGTTGCTTTTGAAGGATAGGAACCAGGAATATTTATCATGTTGTCTAGTAGAGCAATAGGATTGCAAAACCAGTTAAATGTTATGAAACGGGAAGCTGATAAAGTACAGTTGACAGTAAATCTCGATAAAACCAACATTATTGTGTTTCGTAAAGGTGGATATTTAGCTAAGAATGAAGTTATGCGGTATGATAATTCTGAAGTTAAAGTAACCAGTTCAAACAAATACTTAGGTATGCTTTTTACCAAAAAAATTAAGTTGGAATTTAGGTTGGTGTGAAACAAGTAGAAAAGGCAAAAAAGGAGAGATAGAAATTTTGAAAACGTTAAGGATATTAAATACTACTGATCCACACATATTTTGGAAGTTATTCGATAACCAGATTGAACCCATTCTTACATATGGTGATGAAATATGGAGACTTAAAGAACATTTTTTAAAAATGGAGAGAGTGCACACTTATGCAATCAAACGGTTTCTGAATATCCCGATTCATTCGTCCAATAAAGTAGCTTACGGTGAAACAGGAAGATACCCTTTGTACATCAAATGTATTGTAAAGTGTGTTAGATACTGGTGTAAAGTAACACGATTACCAGTAGCTAGACTGAGAGCAGCAAGTCTACGACATGATGCTGCAACAATGTGAGTTAGACAATGTTAACTGGGCTCTAAGATCAAGAAAGTGTTAACAGAATATGGGCTTGGATTGGTGTGGTTAAGCCAGGGAGTCGGAAACGAAACAGTATTTATGTCTTAATTCAAAAATAGATCAATTTTCTCGTATAAACAGAGCTGGGAAGCCAACTAGAAAAGAGAGAGAGAGAGAGAGAGAGAGAGAGAGAGAGAGAGAGAGAGAGAGAGAGAGAGAGAGAGAGAATTTTTTCATGCACCCATACATACACACATCCATCCTTACATATAACATAGGCTGGTGGGAATAATTTCGATGGTGTATATCTGTATGAATGTTGTGTACCTATAATTCTTTTTTACTTTGACATATTTCAGTCAAAAATAATTTTCCTTTGTCTTTGTTTCTTGTTTGTTTAGAGTATGAGTACAAAACATTTGAAGAATAATACAGAGCGCAACATTATTGACTAAAGCAGAGACATCGTGAATATAAGAATGGGGAAGAAGATTAGGAACAGCAAGAGCATATCGATTGGTGTTAATAGGATGAGGACCCCTTTGTTCCTTTATATTCTTGATACTTCTGTTTACTTTGTTCTTCAGCTTCTTTACATCTGCTGTTTACTTTCTTCTAGGTTTTTGCACCTTCTGCTGAACTGGTCTCATTCTTGTATTTTCTAGTCGTTTGGTTCATCTGGTTTTCTTTGTTCTTCTTTTCTTACTACATAAGTGTAATGTCTATCTTGTGTTCGACGTATTTGCAAAACATTACAAAGACATAAAGAAACAAAAGAAAGAAGAGAGTATCTCTTCACAACAGTCACATTCCCTTTCTAACAAATATTTTGAATTCATAAAACAAAATCAGCATATCCTTCCACACAGCACTCTAAAGAATATATAGTGCACAAGGCAAACAGTGAGGACGCAGAACGAGAAATGAGTCAGGCAGAACGTGGCTCGGTCTGGAAGGTAGGAGAACGCAGTTATGGCAAATTCTTTGTCCTTCTGGTTACTTGGTTCTGAATTCTTTGTTCTTCACGTTTCTTGGTTCATTAGGGTGTTTGTTTTTTGGTCCTGTTGGTTACCATATTCCACAGCTTAATTTCTTCTTCTAGTTTCTTGGCTCTTCTTCTTAATTAAATCCCCTGATTTAAGTTGCCTGGCTGGGTGAAATCGGCATTCTGCATTTTATAGTCCTCTGTGTCTTTCTTTCTCAGATAAGTGTGTGTGTGTGTGTGTGTGTGTGTGTGTGTGTGTGTGTGTGTGTGTGTGTGTGTGTGTGTGTGTGTTCATTTGATAGGACTCGCTCGTCTTTTGTGTGTTAACTCAGCTGTGAATACGAGCTTCACAGTCATTATCTATACAGCTATCAAATTTACAATTAAGTTCCAACCAGCACATGGCTAAATACGTGTTCGCTGTCTGCCATCACGTGCGGTCAGTGTTTTTCATGTGTTTTTGATTTCTGCTCCCTGATAGGAACTTCCATTTGTGTCTGCAATTGTTAACCATTTCTATCCTAGTGTTTAGGGTTGCTAATTTTGGTTTGCATAGGATCATATATTTTTCTGTTAGGCATAAATTACATCTTTTTGAAATGTTATTGTATGATGCAGCTCTTTTTAAGATTTTCCAGGATATGTTGTAATCTATTTTTTTATCTTTGAGTTTCCAAATATATTTACTCAATTCTGTTTGATTTTTGTATCTTTCTTTGTTAAATGACTGTTTATGATTTGCATATCTAGTTTTAAACTGGTTTTCAGTGATACCTATATATGTTTCTTCAGTGTTCTCTGATTTTACAGTGGCTTGGTATACAATATTGCTGTGGAGGCATTTATTGTTTAGAGGGCACTGTTGTTTCTTGGTACAGTTGCAAGATTTCCGTTCTTCACCCTCGTTTGTCTCTGCACTGCTTTTCGTTTTGTTGGTTGAATCAATGATGTTTTTGAGATTCGGCATACATGAGTATGATAATTTGATGTTGTGCCTTAAAAATCTAAAAAACAGTTTGTGCTCTTTTGGGAAAGAAGATGTCAGAATTTTAAAATTCTTTCCCAACGTTTGTTTTAACTCTTCCATCGTATGGGGGGTTGTACCATATGATTTTCCTTTTCCTGTTCTTCTTGTGTCTGCTCATATCATTTCCTGGGTCATAGTGTAATTTGTAGTTGTAGCCACTTGGTGTAACGCTTCTTGGTATTCAGCTGCAGTGTGTGTGTTAAATACTGTTTCATTACATGACAGATTAGATAATCTCTTGTTATGCCTCTAGGTATCGTTTTGAGTATGGAAGGTGGGTGATTACTTTTGATATTTACATAGATAGACAGGTGTGTCATTTGGTTTTTTGTATGGTTTAAATGTATGTTGGTTGAGGTCTCTAACGTGATGTCTAAATAATTCACTATCTTTTTGTTAGCTTCTGTGGTGATTTTTTTAATTTTGGTCGTGGAAGATTTTGCACATCACAATTTTTTTTTCTTATTTTCAAGTTTTTCTAGGGCTATCAATATCAGGGCAGAAATGGAAATCATTTTCTGTAAATCAGAAAACTTTACTCCACAGCAAAAAACGAGACTTGGACCAAGAACACCAGGAAAAGTTTAAACTTTTGATGTCACTATGGGATCGTATGATGGTGCCGAAACCTGCGAACTTGTCGGACTATTCATGCTATCTAACATTCAAAATAAACTTGGAAAACAAATTGGACTGTACAGAGATGATGGCCTCGCTGCACTGAGTGATAGCCCTAGAAACATTGAAAATAAGAAAAAAGAATTGTGCAAAATCTTCCACGACCAAAATTTAAAAATCACCACAGAAGCTAACAAAAAGATAGTGAATTATTTAGACATCACGTTAGACCTCAACCAACATACATTTAAACCATACAAAAAACCAAATGACACACCTGTCTATGTAAATATCAAAGTAATCACCCACCTTCCATACTCAAAACGATACCTAGAGGCATAAACAAGAGATTATCTAATCTGTCTCATGTAATGAAACAGTATTTAACAACACTGCAGCTGAATACCAAGAAGCGTTACACCAAAGTGGCTACAACTACAAATTACACTATGACCCAGGAAATGATATGAGCAGACACAAGAAGAACAGGAAAAGGAAAATCATATGGTACAACCCCCCATACGATGGAAGAGTTAAAAACAAACGTTGGGAAAGAATTCTTTAAAATTCTGACATCTTCTTTCCCAAAAAAGAGCACAAACTGTTTAAGATATTTAACAGGCACAACATCAATTATCATACTCATGTATGCCGAATCTCAAAAACATCATTGATTCAACCAACAAAACGAAAAGCAGTGCAGAGACAAACGAGGGTGAAGAAAGGAAATCTTGCAACTGTACCAAGAAACAACAGTGCCCTCTAAACAATAAATGCCTCCACAGCAATATTGTATACCAAGCCACTGTAAAATCAGAGAACACTGAAGAAAAACATATATAGGTATCACTGAAAACCAGTTTAAAACTAGATATGCAAATCATAAACAGTCATTTAACAAAGAAAGATACAAAAATCAAACAGAATTGAGTAAATATATTTGGAAACTCAAAGATAAAAAAATAGACTACAACATATCCTGGAAAATCTTAAAAAGAGCTGCATCATACAATAACATTTCAAAAAGATGTAATTTATGCCTAACAGAAAAATATATGATCCTATGCAAACCAAAATTAGCAACCCTAAACACTAGGATAGAAATGGTTAACAATTGCAGACACAAAAATGGAAGTTCCTATCAGGGAGCAGAAATCAAAAAACACATGAAAAACACTGACCGCACGTGATGGCAGACAGCGAACACGTATAAAAAAAAAACACCGACAACACCGACCCCCCCATACCCTGACGACTGCACCAGCAAGAAACAGCGCTGTAGGTTTTAGCTGGAGCTTGGACACAATGATCGTATTCCAGACGTATTATTTTCACATTAGACGTATATTTTCACATTAGAAAATGGCTTTATGCTCGGTCCTGCTGTTAGTTTATAGACACAGGGAAATTTCTAATTACTGTATGATGCGGTTTGATATCACCGATTCTGGCATCATAACTCTTTGATCTGGTAATGTTGCACCATGGTAACAAGACGTCCGTAGCAGACAAAATTTGATGTTACGGCTACACCTTTCATTAACGTTTCCCTCCCGGTCACGTTTAGTTGTCTGGAACGTTGTTCTTTTTGTCAATATCAGATTCTCATCTAAACAAAGAATCCCCACTGATGAAGACTTTTTCTAGGACATTTTTGCCTTTGTTTATTCTGGATTCACCTCACAACAAAGGCTCCAACCCGAGAAAAAAGCACGTTTTAGAAAATATTTTTATCTTTGTCCAACTCAGACTATCCTAAAAGGGCTATACTACTGAAACATTTGTGTCTTTTTCCACATTAGAGTGACCTCCCTGTACTGATTCATTGGTACGGGTATTTAGAAGTTGATATTGAGAGGGTAGCAGGCTGTATGAAATATATTGTGAAATGAATCGCCATGCATTTGCCAAGGTTCCTGGCTAGACAAAACAAGATTTTATACACGGTATAAAGCACTTAAATAATGGTTCTGAATACATTTGCCAAGGTTCCTGGCTAGACAAAACAATATTTTATACAGGGTATAAAGCACTTAAATAATGGTTCTGAATATTTCTTGTTTTGATGAAGTTATACATATAAGCACTATTAACTGAGAAGGAAACAGAAATAATGAATGTCATCTGCTGGATGCGAAACCATGTAGGAAAACATCATTTTGTCATAAATATCCAGCTTATTTATCAAGTATGCCCATTTCTTTATAGTAATGTACATCTAAGTAAGAGTTGTCAGTTTGCATTTAGGTCCTATCAAAATGTTGAACAGCATATAAAAAACCCGTCATTTGCACAAGTAATCACAAGTCAGACTTTAAGAACTGACTGGCATAGAGAAGGGCACGTATTGTGGGTGGAAATACAAATGAATCATTCGCCAGTCGAGAGTAGTTAAGGACAGGCATGAGGATCTAAGCAAATAGGGAGTGAAACCACTTTGTATCAACAGAACGTAGAACTTTGCATTTTTTTTTTTCGCACTGGTACAGCAGAGATATTCCATAATCTATCTCAGTGGACATTCTGAAAATATTGTGTTGTTCCATGTCAGATAGTTTTAGAGGATTTGCTGGGCCTGTGCATTGACTCCCTACTTGAGCTTTTTCTCGCGTTCTTAAAAAACACAAACACTCAACGAATGTGTCTTCGTGTCTGCTGAGAGCATTGGGCAAGTAGTCTTTTAAATCACTGATAGTCTAGGACAATGATCAACATGCCGGTCTGTGAGAGATGCAAAAAATGACTCAAACATCTCATGTCATCGTACAATACCATCCCAATATAACAACGATATTGAATGATCATTCAGAAACCAGGAAAAAAAAAACACAAAAAAAAAACTACCACTTGATTATTTTTGTCTAACACCAACACATTTTCCCCACCCAACAATCTTACACCAACACACTCCCCCACTCAACACACACCCCATCCTCCCCCCCCCCTCCCCCAATCTAACCCCACCCCTACCCCTCATCCAGTCCCATCTCTACCTCTCCACCCCTTCCAACTCATCAGCTTTGTCGAAATCATCTTACCGGCAAATACTCAATCAATATTTGAACATGCGAAACTGGGGCTTCAGGATCTGATCTGAATGACAAATCATAGATAGCCAAGAAATTTCGTAGACTTTTGACTTGGAGTTCGTAGAATTAATCTCGTTACATTGTAGTTAAAAAATTCCCACCCTGCTTGTTTCTACCAATAAGGTACAGCTTTTGTTTAAAAGACTGGATACCGTAAAACAGTTCTAGAGTTTATAGCTTGCAACAACAAAATCGTTCCATGTCAAATTGATCTCTGTCCTCCCAGCTACTAGGATTCATGACGAAGTGGATCCTTCTGTGAAGACAAACTAATCTTTTTCCAGTACAAGAGTGGCTGAGAGGAGACGACATCAGTGAGATCAAAGGCACATGTCAAGGACGCTCGACGGAGAATCACTGATCACAACAGTAGCACTTTGTGGCAAAAACTCATCTGCTGGTGCTTCTGAGCATGTGTTTAGTAGGCTGTTTCGTGAGAATAATTTATGCACAGGAACGAACGTGAGTACTTTCTTATCAAGGAAACAGTGGACACGGTTCAGCCACATTGTGATGGCTAGGCCTGTCTGGTTTGGGATCACACGCACACACACACACACACACACACACACACACTCGCGCGTGCACAAGGGAAAAGGATTAGAAAGAGGTAGAGGTGTGGGTATGTGGGTGCAAGTGTGCGTATATATATATATATATATATATATATATATATATATATATATATATATATATATACATATATATATATATATAATGTTCAGCATTATATATATATATATATATATAATATATATATGTGTGTGTGTGTGTGCGCGCGCGCGTGTGTGTGTGTGTGTGTGTGTGTTGTCCTTCAATTGAACATCTTTTCCACTTACAGTGATTACAGACGGACTAATTGTGTACCGGTGTAACAGCCCATTCGTACCCCCCCCCCCCCCCCCCCCCCCCCCCCGAAATAACCCCGGGTAAGTCCGGGCTAGCCTGCTGTTACCTCGGGGGTCATTCCAGGACTAGCTGGAACTTACCCCCCCCCCTCCCCTCCCAGTTGGAACTGACACCCCCCCCCCCCCCCCCCAATCATCTACATTGTACAAGGCACTCAGGAGACACTAATTAGCTGTAAAAATAGTTAAAATCTAGGATATACATTAAAGTGACCAATGGTCAGTGACACTGACTACTGGTTGTCTGCATTGCACAGTATGCAAAAACACTCATGAGACACTGATTAACTGTAAAGTAGTCGAAATGTCTGATTTACGTCATAGTGACCAGTGGTCAGTTAAAATCTCCGATTTACGTCATAATGACCAGTGGTCAGTGGCACTGACCACTAGTCATCTGCATTATACAAGCTAAGGTACACAAGTACTCAAGAGACTCTAAATAGCTGTAAAATAGTTAAAAGAGGCAAACCAGGATGAAGCAACAAACGGTACTTGGTCACAACGACACACGTGGTCACAACGACATTTTGTCACAGCTACGCTTGGTCACATTGGCACTTGGTCACATTGGCATGTAGCCGTCTTTCTTTCCCACGCATGCACGGGGCGTACACACACAC
>JADBJO010003169.1:12500-15000 GCA_016801955.1 Conus betulinus | reverse complement strand
TAACCGTTACTACCGGCTGTAACAGGCCTGTAAAGGTTTTTCTTCTTTATGCAATATCCTCAGAAAAGTGCTTGGCCGATCTTGTAAAAACTGCGCAGGTACGGTTCATTAGGGGCCTACGGATGATGCCCGATGTTTTAGTTCACCTCGTTACAGCCGGTACTAACGGCTGTAACGCGGCTGTAACGGTTTTTCTTCATTTATGGAATATCTCAGAAAAAGTACTTGGCCGATCTTTCTGAAAATTGGTAAGGTATGTTCATTATGCGTCACAGATGAGGACCGATGTTTGAGTTTACACCGTTATACCGTTACTAACGGCTGTAACGGCCCTGTAACGGGTTTTCTTCTTTATGAATATCGCAGAAAGTACTGGCCGAGTGTTTTTGAAAAATGTGCAGGTTTGTTCATTAAATGGGTCAGGATGATGCCGATGTTTTAGTTTACCCCCGTTATAGCCCGTTACTGAAAGCTGTAAACGGCCACTGTAACGGTTTTTTCTTCTTTATGGCCATATCTCAGAAAGTACGTGACCCGATGCTCGTTTGAAAAATGCGCAGGTGGATGTTCATTATGGGTCATAGATGATGCCCTGATCGTTTTAGGTTTGCCCCGTAAATAGCCGTTAATAAACGGCTGTAACTTGCCTGTTAACGGTTTTTTATTCTTTATGGAACAAGTCTGATCAGAAAGTACATGGCCGATCTTTCTGAAAAATAGCAACGGTATGTTCATATGGGTCACAGATGAACAGCTCGATGTTTTAGTTGACAGTTGTAGCCGTTACTAAACGGCTGTTAACGGCCTGCAACGGTTTTATTCTTTTTATGGAATATCTCAGAAAGTACTTGCCGATTTTTTTTTTTCTTTTATTTTTTTTTTCTTTGTGGAAAATTAGCAGGTATGTTCAAGTTATGGCGTCACGCCCAATGATGCTGATGTTTTTAGATTGACCCCATTACAGCCGTTACTAACGGCTGTGACGGCCTGTAAGGGTTTTTCTTCTTTATGGGAATATCTCAGAAAATGCTTGGCCGATCGGTCTGAAAATTTGTAGGTATTGTGCAAAAAAGTAAATGGCAGGATCATAGTCCGACGTTGTAATAAACCAACCGTTATATAAGCCGTTACTGCCGGCTGTAACGGCCTGTAAACGGTTTGTGTCTTCTTTTATGGAATATCTCAGCGAAAGTACGTGGTCGATCTTTATGAAAATTTGTAGAGTATGTTTCCTTATGTGTCACGGATGATGTGCAATGTTTGATTTCTCCAGTTGCAGCCGTTAATAACCGGCTGTAGCGGCCTGTAACAGGTTTTTCTTCGTTACTGGAATGAAGTCAGAACAGTAGCTTGGCGTCTTTGCGAAACATGAGCAGGCACCGTCATACGGGATACGGATGATGCACCGAGTGAGTCATCGTTACAGACGGGAGGCGGTATTGTAAACAAGGTTTTTCTTAGGAAATTCAGAAAGTACTTGGCGATATTTCTGAAAATGTGAGGTAGTTCATTAGTGCGATGAAGCAAGAGGGATGATGAACGAGGTGTAGGTACCCCGTGTATAGCGTTAAACATCTCTGTTCTCCACAGTGGTGTGGGGGTGAGAGGAGGAACGGGGGAAAGGGGTGGTAAAAGAAAACATGGGCAGCATTGGTGACGAGAAGGAATAGGCAATTTTAGAAGATCGGAAGTATTCTGGAATTCATGAAGAAGAAAAAGGTACGAGTTATAGGTAGGGGAACTAAAATTCGGGATCGGTATCCGTAATGAAGTTGCTCTTTAAAAGCGGAGACTGTTGATTACGAAAGAGAAAGTACAGGGTCGCGGTGTCAGGTCAGGTCCATACAATTGTCTATGTGACGTAGGCCTCTCAATTTCCAAGGCGCTTGGGCTTATCAGCCCGCGCGTCCGGCCGTCCAAAAGGTCTAATCTAGGTCCTAGGCGACCGATCACCACGCGCGGCTGGCAGAATTACACCGTTTCGGCTCTCGGCTCAGAGACCTATCTGCACAATCTGCACTCTCTTTAGGCAGCCTTGGCGCATTTCTGGTTCACACAAGCGACCCCAAAACCACCCACCACCGCCCCCACACACATACCCTTCGACCCCCCACCCACAAGGTCCCCCCAAGCCTATCGAAAAACAGTCAACGTCAAAAAAAAGGACGTAACACCAAACCTTTCGATAAAGAAGAAGTAAAAAACCGTTGACAGGCCGTTACAGCCGTTAGTAACGGCTTATTACGGGGCAAAACTAAAACATCAGGCATCATCTATGACACATAATGAACATACCTACAAATTTTCAAGAGATCGGCCAAGTACTTTCTGAGATATGCCATAAAGAGAAAAACCGTTTACAGGCCGTTACAGCCGTCAGTAACGGCTATAACGGGGTAAATTAAAACATCGGGCATCATCCGTGACCAAAAACCCGTTAAGGCCGTTACAGCCGTTAGTAACGGTTATAACGGGGTAAACTAAAACATCGGGCATCATC
>JADBJO010003169.1:0-7500 GCA_016801955.1 Conus betulinus | reverse complement strand
CCCCCCCCCCCCCCCCCCCCCTTCTCCAAAGGGTCAATCTAGAACTATTTGGAATCTTCCTCCATCCAACCCCACCCTTCAAACAAGAGAGGGTTATTCAGGGTTTTCCTCTGCCTTTTCCCAACACGCACACCCGCCTTTAAAAAGTTTGTGATAGCCTGCATATTTACACCCCCTCTCCCATTCCTATGTACAGTCAGTTGGATTTAGACAAAGTGTAGTTCTAGACTTTCTCAATAGATGGACCTCCTCTACTCCCCCCCCCCCCCCCCCCCCCCCCCCCCCCGCACACACACACACACTGGTTCACACTAACAGATACGTATTAACATTTATCGCGCGCTAGCTTACACGCGTGGGTCAATATTTCGGGTGTGTGAGTACGCCCGTGCATGCGTGGGAAAGAAAGACGGCTACATGCCAATGTGACCAAGTGCCAATGTGACCAAGCGTAGTTGTGACAAAATGTCGTTGTGACCACGTGTCGTTGTGGACCAAGTACCGTTGTTGCTTCATCCTGGTTTGCCTCTTTTAACTATTTTACAGCTATTTAGAGTCTCTTGAGTACCTGTGTACCTTAGCTTGTACAATGCAGATGACTAGTGGTCAGTGCCACTGACCACTGGTCATTATGACGGAAATCGGAGATTTTAACTATGTAGATGATTGGGGGGGGGGGGGGGGGGTGTGTCAGTTCCAACTGGGAGGGAGGGGGGGGGGTAAGTTCCAGCTAGTCCTGGAATGACCCCCGAGGTAACAGCAGGCTAGCCCGGACTTACCCGGGGTTATTTCCGGGGGGGGGGGGGGGGGGGGGGGGGGCGGGGCGGGGGTACGAATGGGCTGTTACACCGGTACACAATTAGTCCGTCTGTAATCACTGTAAGTGGAAAGATGTTCAATTGAAGGACAACACACACACACACACACACACACGCGCGCGCGCACACACACACAACACATATATATATTATATATATATATATATATATAATGCTGAACAATTATATATTATATATATATGTATATATATATATATATATATATATATATATATATATATATATATATATATATACGCACACTTGCACCCACATACCCACACTCTACCTCTTTCTAATCCTTTTCCCTTGTGCACGCGCGCGTGTGTGTGTGTGTGTGTGTGTGTGTGTGCGTGTGATCCCAAACCAGACAGGCCTAGCCATCACAATGTGGCTGAACCGTGTCCACTGTTTCCTTGATAAGAAAGTACTCACGTTCGTTCCTGTGCATAAATTATTCTCACGAAACAGCCTACTAAACACATGTCAGAAGCACCAGCAGATGAGTTTTTGCCACAAAGTGCTACTGTTGTGATCAGTGATTCTCCGTCGAGCGTCCTTGACATGTGCCTTTGATCTCACTGATGTCGTCTCCTCTCAGCCACTCTTGTACTGGAAAAAGATTAGTTTGTCTTTCACAGAAGGATCCACTTCGTCATGAATCCTAGTAGCTGGGAGGACAGAGATCAATTTGACATGGAACGATTTTGTTGTTGCAAGCTATAACTCTAGAACTGTTTTTACGGTATCCAGTCTTTTAAACAAAAGCTGTACCTTATTGGTAGAGAAACAAGCAGGGTGGGAATTTTTTAACTACAATGTAACGAGATTAATTCTACGAACTCAAAGTCAAAAGTCTACGAAATTTCTTGGCTATCTATGATTGTCATTCAGATCAGATCCTGAAGCCCCAGTTTCGCATGTTCAAATATTGATTTGAGTATTTGCCGGTAAGATGATTTCGACAAAGCTGATGAGTTGGAAGGGGTGGAGAGGTAGAGATGGGACTGGATGAGGGGTAGGGGTGGGGTTAGATTGGGGGAGGGGGGAGGATGGGTGTGTGTGTTGAGTGGGGGAGGGGTTGGTGTAAGATTGTTGGGTGGGGGAAAAATGTGTTGGTGTTAGACAAAAATAATCAAGTGGTAGTTTTTTTTTGTGTTTTTTTTTTTTGCCTGGTTTCTGAATGATCATTTCAATATCGTTGTTATATTGGGATGGTATTGTACGATGACATGAGATGTTTGAGTCATTTTTTGCATTCTCTCACAGACCGGCATGTTGATCATTGTCCTAGACTATCAGTGATTTAAAAGACTACTTGCCCAATGCTCTCAGCAGACACGAAGACACAATTCGTTGAGTGTTTGTGTTTCTTAGAAGAACGCGAGAAAAAGCTCAAGTAGGGAGTCAATGCACAGGCCCAGCAAATCCTCTAAAACTATCTGACATGGAACAAACACAATATTTCAGAATGTCCACTGAGATAGATTATGGAATATCTCTGCCAGTAACAGTGCGAGAAAAAAAATGCAAAAAGTTCTACGTTCTGTTGATACAAAGTGGTTTCATCCCATATTTGCTTAGATCCTCATGCCTGTCCTTAACTACTCTCGACTGGCGAAATGATTCATTTGTATTTCCACCCACAATACGTGCCCTTCTCTATGCCAGTCAGTTCTAAAGTCTGACTTGTGATTTACTTGTGCAAAGACGGGTTTTTTATATGCTGTTCAACATTTGATAGGACCTAAATGCAAACTGACAACTCTTACTTAGATGTACATTACTATAAAGAAATGGGCATACTTGATAAATAAGCTGGATATTTATGACAAAATGATGTTTTCCTACATGGTTTCGCATCCAGCAGATGACATTCATTATTTTCTGTTTCCTTCTCAGTTAATAGTGCTTATATGTATAACTTCATCAAAACAAGAAATATCAGAACCATTATTTAAGTGCTTTATACCCTGTATAAAATATGGTTTGTCTAGCCAGGAACCTGGCAAATGTATTCAGAACCATTAGTTAAGTGCTTTATACCGTGTATAAAATCTTGTTTTGTTCTAGCCAGGAACCTTGGCAAATGCATGGCGATTCATTTCACAATATATTTCATACAGCCTGCTACCCTCTCAATATCAACTTCTAATACCCGTACCAATGACCTCAGTACAGGGAGGTCACTCTAATGTGGAAAAAGAGACACAAATGTTTCAGTAGTATAGCCTTTTAGGATAGTCTGAGTTGGACAAAGATAAAAATATTTTCTAAAAAACGTGCTTTTTTCTCGGGTTGGAGCCTTTGTTGTGAGGTGAATCCAGAATAAACAAAGGCCAAAAAGTCCTAGAAAAAGTCTTCATCAGTGGGGATTCTTTGTTTAGATGAGAATCTGATATTGACAAAAAGAACAACGTTCCAGACAACTAAACGTGATCCGGGAGGGAAACGTTAATGAAAGGTGTGTAGCCGTAACATCAAAATTTTGTCTGGCTACGGACGTCTTGTTACCATGGTGCAACATTACCAGATCAAAGAGTTATGATGCCAGAATCGGTGATATCAAACCGCATCATACAGTAATTAGAAAATTTCCCTGTGTCTATAAAAATAACAGCAGGAACCGAGCATAAAGCCATTTTATAATGTGAAAATATACGTCTAATGTGAAAATTGTTATACGTCTGGAACGGTACGATCATTGTGTACACAAGCTCCTCTCTCTGCTTGAGCCAGTCGTCTTGTAGACAGTCTGGGTCCTAGAACCACAAAAAAAAGCTATACACTGAGAGTGAAAATGGATTTGTATTCGTACCATGAGATGCTCACTCTTCACTTTGAAATTAGGGAATGCAAGCGGAAAAGAAAAGAATGGCAGACAAGAAGAAAAGAATAGTAAACAACATAGTTTAGTGAATAACATATATATATATATATATATATATATATATAAATAATTGTGTTGCTAACAAACAATAACTTTAAAAAAAAGTGCTCAACCGGGTTGGGGAGCGGCATCTTGTTAAAACTTTGATTAAAATGTAAAAGCTAAAACCTACAGCGCTGTTTCTGGCTGGTGCAGTCGTCAGGGTATGGGGGGGTCGGTGTTGTCGGTGTTTTTTTTTATACGTGTACATCTTTTTGAAATGTTATTGGTATGATGCAGCTCTTTTTTAAGATTTTCAGGATATGTTGTAGTCTATTTTTTTTATCTTTGAGTTTCCAAATATTTACTCAATTCTGTTTGATTTTTGTATCTTTTCTTTGTTAAATGACTGTTTATGATTTGCATATCTAGTTTTAAAATGGTTTTCAGTGATTACCTATATATGTTTCTTCAGTGTTCTCTGATTTTACAGTGGCTTGGTATACAATATTGCTGTTAGAGGGCACTGTTGTTTCTTGGTACAGTTGCAAGATTTCCGTTCTTCACCCTCGTTTGTCTCTGCACTGCTTTTCGTTTTGTTGGTTGAATCAATGATGTTTTTGAGATTCGGCATACATGAGTATGATAATTTGATGTTGTGCCTGTTAAATATCTTAAACAGCTTGTGCTCTTTTGGGAAAGAAGATGTCAGAATTTTAAAGAATTCTTTCCCAACGTTTGTTTTAACTCTTCCATCGTATGGGGGGTTGTACCATATGATTTTCCTTTTCCTGTTCTTCTTGTGTCTGCTCATATCATTTCCTGGGTCATAGTGTAATTTGTAGTTGTAGCCACTTTGGTGTAACGCTTCTTGGTATTCAGCTGCAGTGTTGTTAAATACTGTTTCATTACATGACAGATTAGATAATCTCTTGTTTATGCCTCTAGGTATCGTTTTGAGTATGGAAGGTGGGTGATTACTTTTGATATTTACATAGACAGGTGTGTCCATTTGGTTTTTTGTATGGTTTAATGTATGTTGGTTGAGGTCTAACGTGATGTCTAAATAATTCACTATCTTTTTGTTAGCTTCTGTGGTGATTTTTAAATTTTGGTCGTGGAAGATTTTGCACAATTCTTTTTCTTATTTTCAATGTTTCTAGGGCTATCACTCAGTGCAGCGAGGCCATCATCTCTGTACAGTCCAATTTGTTTTCCAAGTTTATTTGAATGTTAGATAGCATGAATAGTCCGACAAGTTCGCAGGTTTCGGCACCATCATACGATCCCATAGTGACATCAAAAGTTGAACTTTTTCCTGGTGTTCTTGGTCCAAGTCTCGTTTTTTTTGCTGTGGAGTAAAGTTTTCTTTGTATGGAAAATGATTTTTAGACATCACGTTAGACCTCAACCAACATACATTTAAACCATACAAAAAACCAAATGACACACCTGTCTATGTAAATATCAAAAGTAATCACCCACCCTCCATACTCAAAACGATACCTAGAGGCATAAACAAGAGATTATCTAATCTGTCATGTAATGAAACAGTATTTAACAACACTGCACGCTGAGCTACCAAGAAGCGTTACACCAAAGTGGCTACAACTACAAAATTACACTATGACCCAGGAAATGATATGAGCAGACACAAGAAGAACAGGAAAAGGAAAATCATATGTACAACCCCCCATACGATGGAAGAGTTAAACAAAACGTTGGGAAAGAATTCTTTAAAATTCTGACATCTTCTTTCCCAAAAGAGCACAAGCTGTTTAAGATATTAACAGGCACAACATCAAATTATCATACTCATGTATGCCGAATCTCAAAAACATCATTGATTCAACCAACAAAACGAAAAGCAGTGCAGAGACAAACGAGGGTGAAGAAAGGAAATCTTGCAACTGTACCAAGAAACAACAGTGCCCTCTAAACAATAAATGCCTCCACAGCAATATTGTATATACAAGCCACTGTAAAATCAGAGAACACTGAAGAAAAACATATATAGGTATCACTGAAAACCAGTTTAAAACTAGATATGCAAAATCATAAACAGTCATTTAACAAAGAAATACACAAAAATCAAACAGAATTGAGTAAATATATTTTGGAAACTCAAAGATAAAAAAATAGACTACAACATATCCTGGAAAATCTTAAAAAGAGCTGCATCATACAATAACATTTCAAAAAGATGTAATTTATGCCTAACAGAAAAATATATGATCCTATGCAAACCAAAATTAGCAACCCTAAACACTAGGATAGAAATGGTAAACACGTATATAAAAAAGTGTTACCCCGAAAACACCGACACCACCCATACCCTGACGACCCTGCACAGCAAGAAAGAAAACAGACGCTGTAGGTTTAGCTGTTCTACATTTTAATCAAAGTTTTAACAGATATATATATAAATATATATATATAATATCTATATATAAATGTAAACAGAGCAACACAGATGACACCACACAACGCACACAAAAATGCTGTGAACCCATGTGCGTGGTTGGAACTTAATTGTAAAATTTGATAGCTGGTTATAGAGATGACTGTGAAGCTCGTATTCACAGCTGGAGTAACACACAAAAAGAAGAAGACGCGAGGTCCTATCAAATGAACACACACACACAACACACACACACAACACACACACACACACACACACACACAACACACCACACAACACTTATATGAGAAAGGAAAAGACACACGAGGACTCTAAATGCAGCATGCACGATTCAGAATGCCGATTTCACGCGCACGAGTACAGGGCAACGTTAACCCTACCTCCAATGCAGGGGATTAATTAAGAAGAAGAGCAAAGAACTAGAAGAAGAAAATTAACGCTGTGGAATATGGTAACCAACACAGGACCAAAAACAACAAACACACTAATGATACCAAGGCAAGAAACGTGAAGAACAAAGAATCAAGAACCAGTAACCAGAAAGGACAAAGAATTTGCCATAACTGCGTTCTCCTACCTTCCAGACCGAGCCACGTTCTGCAGGAAGCTCAATTTCTCGTACTGCGTCTCACTGTTTGCCTTGTGCACTATATCATTCTTTAGAGTGCTGTGTGGAAGGATATGTGATTTGGTTTTATGAATTCAAAATATTGTTAGAAAAAGGGAATGTGACTGTTGTGTGAAGAGATACTCCTCTTCTTTCTTTGGTTTCTTGGGTCTTTGTAATGTTTTGCAAAAATACGTCGAACACAGAGAGACATTACACTAGGTAGTAAGAAAAGAAGAACAAAGAAAGAACCAGATGAACCAAACGACTAGAAAATACAAGAAATGAGGACCAGTTCAGCAGAAGGGGCAAAAACCTAGAAAGAAAGTAAACCGCAGATGTAAAGAAGCTTGAACGGGAGACAAAGTAAACAGAAGTATCAAGATAATAAAGGAACAAAGGGCCGTCCTCAGCTAGTAACACACAAACGATATGGCTCTTGCGCACTGTTCCTAATCTTCTTCCAACATTCGTATAGTCCCGATGTCCCAGTCTTGCTTTAGTCAATAATGTTGCGCTCATGTATTATTATGCAAATGTGTTTGCGCGTACTCATACTCTAACAAACAAGAAGAGCAAAGACAAAGGAAAGTTATTGTGTGACTGAAATGTGAAGTATGTCACCCCCCCCCCACAGAATTACTAAGGGTACACAAACATCATAAAGATATACACGCATCGAATTATTCCCACCAGCCATGTATGTATATGTAAGGAGGATGTGCCTGTATGGAGGGAGTGCATGAACAAACTTCTCTATATCTATCCTCTCTCTCTCTATCTC
>JADBJO010003168.1:252500-262099 GCA_016801955.1 Conus betulinus | reverse complement strand
TCATTCGAAACACCCCCCCCTACTGACGACAATAAGTGCTTAGTCGCGGAGCCGGCGTGAGTGAGCTCTCACTCCGGAGGGCGCCACCACGTCCGTCCAACGACAGCCCCCCATGGACTCGCCGATACCGGTGACCCCGACGGAAACCAAACCAAGGCCACAGACAGACGAGAGACATCGAAACTGAGGTCACCATGAGAGCAGGGCATGAAGGGCCACAGAATTGAGAGACATTTTTTTTATGCTGATCGATGAGAATGAGGATGATTAAGATGATGCTACGGATTTCCATTTCGGTCTGAGACTACATGACAGGGCTGTACTCTACGCTTCCTTTCATAATATATCCCGGCGTCAACCAGGCCCCGAGAGATACAGGCACCTGCAGTGTTGGTCAGGAAATTTGAGCAACACACTCTCAGAAACGCATCCATTAAGTGGATGAAACTCGACTGTGTGGTCCCAGTCTTCCCAAGCGAGTCCGCAGCAAACTCAACTCTGGGTAGGAGCCGGTCGGGGCAGAAAAAAACCCACATGACACCTGATGGGATTCGAACCCACGACCTCCCAGCCGGGAGTCCGCGACGCTAACCACTTCGCCACGGCGGCTGGTAGAAAGTTAGAAAGAAATAAAGTTACATCATCCGCAAGTGCAAGTTTGATTAAAGTAGCCAAAATATTGTTACCAGATCTCCATAAATCAAGCCCTTTAATATTACGACAGTTTCTTATTTTTATTGCTAAAACTTCTATAGCTGTCACAAAGGCCAACGGTGAAAATGGACAACCTGGACGAATTCCTGTTTCTACTGGAAAATACTCGGATATCCAACCACAGTAATTCACAACTCGTAGTATTTTTCATTATTACTTCAACCCATTTAATAAAATCCATCCCGAAACCAAATTTTTTCAAATGCGGTTAATAATAAAGTCTTTTGAATACGATCAAATGCTTGAGTGTAGTCAATACTGAGTAGCACACCAGGTTTATTATTTGCATTCAGTTGCTCGATTACTTCATCAGTTTGCCTAACTAATGTCCCTACACTCCGCCCTTTAATATACCCCACTTGATCTTTGTCAATGACGTCTTGTATTACCTGCCCCAAACGGTTAGCTAAGCTTTTGGCCAAAAGTTTATAATCAGTATTTGTCAGAGATATAGGTCTCCAATTTTTTAACTCATTCCTCGGTAGATCGTTACCTTTATGTAATAAAGTAATAACTGCTTTTCTTTGTGTTGGTGAAAGTGATCCTTTATCAAATGCAACGTTGAAAGACAGAGTGAGCAATGTTTTTATGTGTTGCCAGAAAACTTAAAAAAAAAAAAACTCGACCGTAATACCGTCACAACCTGGTGATGTTCCATTATTTAATTTTGTTAGTGCCTCAAGGAGTTCGTCTTCTGTCACCGTACCTTCACAACTATTTTTCTGAATCTCAGAAATATGAGGAACACTTGCGTCGTCTGCCAAAAAGTTATCTACTTGCTCAGACATGTTAGCATATGACAGTTTCTTTGTGTACAAATCAGCAAAGAAATCTTTTTGAACTTTTAATATCTCGGTCTGATTAGTTCTTAATACATTATTTTTTATCTAAAACACCTTCCATTATTTTAGAATGAGCTCTTGATTTTTCAAGACTGAGAAAATATTTAGTATTTTTCTCCCCTTCTTCTTCTTCCCATTTTACTCTTGCTCTGGCCTGTGCAGCACGCGCCTTATGATTTTCAGTATTTCAATTTTCTGTGCCAAGTGTGTGCGTTCACTCTGAGCCTGAGTACAGTCTGGCTCAGATGAAAGCAGAACATCTACCTCGTTTAGTTTTTTATATAAATCTATCAACATATTTTTTCTTACCATACTTTTATGTTTACTATAGTTCATAAAAAAAAGTGTTAATCTTTATTTTTCAAAACTTCCCATTCCATTTGATAGTCTGCATGTTCATTTATGTATGAAATGTGATCATCTATTAAAGCATTAATTTCATTTACAAACTAGAGATCGTTTAGTAATGAATTATTAAACTTCCACAATCCAGGGCCTCTTTCTATACTAGAAAATTTCACGGTAATAGAGCATGCTCTGTGGTCAGTGGAAGGCATAGAGTGAATGTCACATTCCAACATTTTATCGAATATTTCGGAACTCATAAAGATATAATCGAGTCTTCTTGCAATAAATGGTGACTTCTTACTCCAGGTAAATTCTTTTTCGTTTGGATGAAATAATCGCCAGCCATCAAACAACTTATGGTTTGCTACCAAGTCACAGAATCTCATGCGTCTCATGTGATGCATCTCATGCGTTATTTGCATGTGTTTCCCCGGAAACAATATCTACATCATTATCTAACACACAATTAAAATCACCACATATTAATATATTATCTGACATTATATTTGACATTACTTTTTCTAATTCTTCAAAAAATAACGTTTTCTCTTGAGCAGAATTAGGAGCATAAATATTTAAAACTACTGTCTTTCTCTGTGATATTTCCACTTCAACGTTCAAAATTCTTCTTGAGCTGTGTAGCATTACGTGACTGTCAACTACGTTTTTACGGAACAAGATTACCTGTCCACAACTATGTGCTGTGAAAGTGTTACAGAAAATTCCCCTGTACCCATTCTTTTTTTCCATTGATCATGTACATCTTCTGTGATGTAAGTCTCCTGTAAACAAATAATGTCATTTTTTTTCATATTCTATCTAATTGTCTTATCTTTCTCTCTCTATCTGTCTGTCTGTCTGTCTCTGTCTGCCTGTCTCTCTCCGTCTATCTCTCTCTCTCTGTCGATCTATCTGTCTGTCTGTCTGTCTGTCTGTCTTTCTCTATTTGTCTATCTATCTCTCTGTCTATCTCTCTATCTATCTATCTATCTATCTATTTTTGTCTTTCTCTCTCTCTCTCTTCTCCCCTCTCTCTCTCTCTCTCTCTCTCTCTCTCTCTCTCTCTCTCTCTATCTATCTATCTATCTATCTATTTTTTGTCTCTCTCTGTCTCTTACCCTCCTCTCTCTCTTCTCTTTCTCTCTCTCTCTCTCTCTCTCTCTCTCTCTCTCCATCTATCTATCTATCTGTCTGTCTGTCTGTCTGTCTATCTATCTATCTATCTATACATGGTACCACTTCCAACTCATCGGGAGTGACTTGGAGAATGGTGACCTACCTAGGACCTCTAGTGCTTGTGGATGAGCCGAAGCGCTTTGGCGGACCGAATGGAACCGTTGAATATAATCGTTTGTCAACCAGCTTCCGGGCAGTGCTAATGCCAGCTGTGAGACCATCGCTCGTGTCACGTTCACACACACACACACACACACACACACACACACACACACACACACACACACACACACACACACACACACACACACACAGAGTCAGACCGACAAAGATAAGATAATTTCTCCTTCTAATTTTAACGACTGAATCTATGTTCTTGCATGAAATACTCTTTCAAAAACGGTGGTTTCACATTTTTTTTTTTTTTTATCATACACATATCTTCAATGCAAAATGTTGACCAAATCCTCACAGACTCACAAGTTCTTTTTTCCCAGGACTGGCCTTGAACAGTGCCATCAATAATCTCGTTAATAAACAGAACGCCCTTGTCTTAACAGACCAAAAGACAGTTTTCATTCAGGGTTTGGCCTGAACAAAGTCACTGAAACTAATAAATCTATTTATATGTGTGTGTATGTGTGTATGTATGTATGTATGTATGTATGCATGCATGTATGTATGTATGTATGTATGTATGTATGTATGTATGTATGTATGTATGTATGTATGTTCGTACGTACGTATTCACGTCTGTCTGTCTGTCTGTCTGTCTGTCTCTCTATCTATATCTATCTATCTATCTATCTATCTATCTATCTATCTATCTATCTATCTATCTATCTGTTAGTTAACTTCTTGACCCCACGTTGAATTACAAAATATGTATTGTGCCTGTGACCCTCTCAGTTAAAAGAAAAGAAAAAAAAGAAGAAATCGTAGATCCCTAGCCTATCTGATGAAAAAGTTTTGGGGGTTTGCTAGGCCTGTCATTGGTTAGATGTGATCTTTCCTTCCCATGTAACACTGACACCTCTCTGTTAGACCTGTCATTGGTTAGTTGTGATCTTTCCTCCCTATGTAGCACTGACACCTCTTGCTAGGCCTGTCATTGGTTAGTTGTGATCTTTCCTCCCTATGTAACACTGACACCTCCTGCTAGGCCTGTCATTGGTTAGATGTGATCTTTCCTTCCCATGTAACACTGACACCTCCTGTTAGGCCTGTCATTGGTTAGATGTGATCTTTCCTTCCTATGTAGCACTGACACCTCCTGCTAGGCCTGGTTAGTTGTCATTGGTTGTAGCACTGTTGTGATCTTTCCTTCCCATGTAACACTGACACCTCCTGTGTCGTCTGAAACCGACCGACCAACCAACCAACCAACCAACCAACAACCAGTCAGCCAACCAACCAGCCAACCAACCAGCCAACCAACCAACCAACAAACCCAGCTGACCAATCAATCAGCCAACCCCAACCAACCAACCAACCAACCAACCAACCAACCAACCAACCAACCAACCAACCAACCAACCACCCACCCACCCACCAACCAACCAAACCACCAACCAACCAACCAACCAACCAACCAAGTACCTAGCCAACCAAAACCCAACCAATCAACCAACCAACCAAGTACCTAACCAAGCAAGCAAGCAAGCAAGCAACCAGCCAAGTGTCTAACCACCACAACCAACCAACCAACCAAAGTACCTAACCAACCAAAAGTACCTAACCAACCAACCAACGAAGTACCTAACCGACCAACCAACCAACCACCAAACCAACCAACCCACCAACCAACCAACCAACAAGTACCCAACCAACCAACCAACCACCAACCAACTAAGTACCCGACCAAACAAACCAACCAACCCACCAACCAAACCAACCCACCCACCCACACAACCCACCCACCCAACCAACCCACCCACCAACCAACCCCACCAACCAAACCAACCAACCAACCCCCAACCAAGTACCTCACCAACCAACCAACCAACCAACCAAGTACCTAACCAACCAACCACCAAGTAACCAACCAACCAACCAACCAACCAACCAACTAACCAACCAACCCACAAACGCATAAGACATGCGCCCTCATAAGGCCTTCCTGTACAACGCTGGACAGTAGTGTGTCCTCCCAGACAGCTGACCATCCTGCAGGTGGTAAACCAGTCACTTAGCGTTGTTTGTTCACTTTTAATTCAATGACGTTATGCGTATGTAAGCTGCACGGTTTCCAAGACCAGGTGGCAAAGGCACGAGTGGTTAAACAAAACTTTACCCCCCCCCCCCCCCCCCCCCCCAATAGGTTGAATAAAAAACGTATTTTTTACGTGGACAGAATTTTCATGGCAGAAAATCTAGAAAAAAAAATCTATTCATATATTATGTTTTATAGTAGATTGTATTTCTATTTCAGTATAATGATCTATAATATATTCTCCCAAAATATGTGGTAATTCCTCGTTCTTTTTAACTTTACGCAGTGTATCACGTAGCAGAGAGCAGTTCAATTTCTCAAAGAGCAGTTTGTTATATATTTCTTAAATTCAAACTGACTGTCGCTATGAGATGTGTCACACCCGGCTAGTGCATCACAATCTTCATAGCATCACATATCAGATAGTCTGATGATAGTAAAAAGTCTGGTTCAATTTGCTTCGACGGTGTTGTTCTTCACCATATAGATTTTTTTACTAGAGTTGTGGTCTTGCCAAGTATTTTTCAGGACTATCTTCCATCACAGTTTTACCACATATGAAGAGCTCTTTGATTATTAATATGTTTGTAATTTTAATATTCCCCAGGTACAATCAGACCATCATTATGATAATTGTTGGAGATTGATGATTGCACTGCCTCTGTGAACAGACTGCACGCAGGAATGGTGCAGAACGCTCCCAACAGAATGGAATTCATTAATGGTGTATGGTATCCAGAGGTCTGAGGCAGGAAGCTCATGCAGAACTATTGAAGAAAGAGCCATAGTTCAGTCTAGAGAGGGTCAGAACCCCATACAGATGGAGACGATTTTTTTTTCATCGGCTTCGCAGTCCATGTGTGTGTGACGACTCAGAAAACGCGCACAGCTTTCTGACAAGAGTTGTAAAGTGCTAAATGTGACTTTTATAGCTAAATTTTTGGCCGAAAATAATTCCAGAAAACTTAGCATCCTTAATAGCTGAAATGATTGATTTATCCAGACAAATTTCAGGGTCAGCAAAATACTGTCAATAGTTGTGAAAGTGGATACAATGGGTTTTGAGTCGAAAAAACCATCTTCCTCGCCGTTGGAGGGAGTAGAAAGAAACTCATGGAGAGCGTGGCAGCAGAGTCCTCAGAAGAGAAGCCCCCTTCAAGCAAGTGTTTCGGCCCTTATCTCCTGACACTCTAGGGGGGTTGGGCCACACCCGGTTCATGACTCCGGATGTCCCTCTGCTGCCCCTTTTTTTCCCATCTTGGGACGAGTCATGGATGGGATTCGAACCCATGCCCCTCTGGACATGCTCATTTTCCACTTAACGACTCGCACTCTAACCACTGAGCCACCTGGGCACCTGATATTTGTAGGAAAGTTAAGCCTTATGAAGTTCACTTTTGTTCCCTCTTGACCAGATCCAGCTTGAACACCTCTCTGCCGCTTCTGCCATTGCTTTCAGAGCTCTGTTTTTTTTCCCTCCCTGCAACTGACAGCTGTTTCATGAGGCTGTATGCAGACGTTCCTACAAACCCCTAGCTCAAATTTCTGCAGTGAGGACTTTGACCTGATAGCCTTCTCTCCTCAGGCTGTTTGCCAGATCAGCATACTTTTCAGTCTTGTAGATTTGAGCTGCCTCCATTCTGTTCTCATATGGCACCGTGAGCTCGATCATGATTAGCTGCTTGGTTGACTGAGAGTGTGGACTACTATGTCTGGTGGTTCATGCCACTCTTGCTGATGATTTCTGGGTGACTCTTCCATTCTGGGAGGTCTGCAGTGCAGTCCCAGTTATCTGCCCTGTCCAGCAGACTCTGCCTGCATGTTCCGAGTGGCACTGTTGTTCTTGGCCATGATTTGCTGCCTCCTGCCGTGAAGAATGTTGCGGGTGCTTTTGGAGTCCTGATTTTCCCCTTTTGTGATGTTGTACTAGCCCAGACTACTTGTACAATTTCTTTGAGCAATTGGTTGTGCCTCCATGTGTGCCTTCCTTGAGCCAGGGCTACTTACTTTACATGAGCTTAGGACATGCTCCACTGTTTGTTTTTCATGGCAAAGGGGGCATGCAGGATCGTCTGTTTTTCCCCACTTCACCAGGTTTGCATTTGAGGGCAGAAGGTCATATGCAGATCTGAGAATGAAGCTGATCCTGAGAAAGGCCATGTGCCAAATGTCATTCCAAGTGAGACTTCTTTGGAGTGCATTCTCCCACGTTGTCCATTGCCCTTGCTGGCTCTGCTGGACTGCTTTTTGGAGTCTTTTTTTGGTCTTCTTCTTTTCTCATCTGAAAAACCATCTTCCTCGGTCGTTGGAGGGATCTTATACACGCAAATTTAAAGTCGACGTTGTACGCCAGCATAGATGGCTCTGGCTTTGTAGAGTGCAAAGTCTTCAACAAACAGAAAGGTTTAGGAACCCTAGTTTACAGAGTCATTAATTTCAACGCTGAAGAGAGCAGGGGAAAAGACGCTCCCTTGAGGCACACCCAGTCCTGCTTGTGGAAGTCAGACAGCGTTGTGACAAGATTAAAACTAGCGATCAGCTAAAACGCTGTACATTAAAAAAAAAAAAAAAAAAACAAACAAAACAAACAAAAAAAGAAAAAAAGATAGATGGCCTCAAAAACTCAGACTATGAAGACCCATGAGAATACCAGATCTTGATGCGGTGTCGTAGGCTTTCTCCTGGTGAAAAGAAAAGATAGCTACAACACGATGCTTCTTGATAGGAACATTGGGGATGGTGGTTTCAAAATGAACAAAATGTCAACTGAAGAATGGTAGGAGTACTTGTGGAAGCCATACCGTTCTTTCGCCAAAAGGTCATCAATTTGAAGCTTTCACAAGGTCGAGGATAACGACATTTATTTTTAATTTGAAGCTTTCACATCCGTCGAGGGTACCGACATTTATTTTTTATTTGAAGCTTTCACATCCGTCGAGGGTAACGACATTTATTTTTTATTTGAAGCTTTCACATCCGTCGAGGGTAACGACATTTATTTTTAATTTGAAGCTTTCACATCCGTCGAGGGTAACCACATTTATTTTTTACTGAGTCACAGGTGTGACCTGTCAGAGCCATGTTGGCTGAGAGTTTGGTAAAACTGGTGAAGTTTTTTTTCGGGGTATTTCTATTTGAATAATGACGGCTATCCGCAAGAAGGGCGGACGGTACCATGTAGTCCAGATAAAATTGTACACTTTTAAAACAACCTAGAGCTAGAGGGATCTGTTTCAGAAGTTGATGATGGATACCATGACGGCCAGGAGTTGAATCACTACAGCTTTTGAAGAGCGGATGTCATTTCACCGACTGAAAGGTGCAGATCGTAGTCTTCAGTATTGCCAGAAGAAAAAACTGCAGCGAGATTAAAAAAGTTGTCTGTTATTCCAAAAATGAAACAGTAGCTTGTGTTAATGAAGAAAGGCTTTTTTTTTTTCATAGTAGAAGCCAGAAGGTTGGCAGCAGCTTGTTTGCCTGTGATCGGAGTGTCTGCAAGTTTTAGGTGCTGCAAGTTTAGAAGGGTTCCAGTTTTTTTCCGTTTACTTTCATTGTTTTTCAAATTATTTCTTTGGGTCTTTTTGCTCTAGCAGAAATTCTCAAAGACTGATGCTCAAACCAAATTTGGCGCTGATTTTGATGTGCTCAAACCTTTGGTAGTACATGCAACGCTTCGCCCGTTTGCAATGATGGTTGATTCGTTGGTCGTCAGAATAAAACCGCTTTTTATTTTGAAACGAATGATGATACGACATGTGTGCTTTCAGAAGAGTGATTAAATCTATGTATTTTCCAGATGAAGAACTAAACCTGTTTACTTGTAGATGTGTACTTGAACCTGTTTTATCAAAAAATGTGCTTTGAGACAAATCAAGACAGCTATAGCTTACTGATGGGTAATAAAACTTATGCACGAAAGAGTAATAAAACTTATGTACTATGCCGTGAGTCATGGAACTTCTGCTGTTTGAGACGAGTGATGGAGAGTATATATATTTCGGGATAAATGATGAAACCAGTGTACTTTACGATGAGTGACGGAGCAATCACATTCCAGGATGAGTGATGGTACTTTAAAATCAGCGGTGGGACCTTTTAACTTTGCAATAAAAGATGACGTTTATAAACTTTGAAATGAGTAATGGGGTCTTTGTGCTTGGCTATCAGTGATGGAATTTCTTTACTCTGTTTTAAGCGATAGATCCTTATGCGACGATTCACGGAACGTGTGAACTTCCCCGTCTGCCACAGCAGTGAAATAATGCCTCATGGAAGGTTACCTCAAGAGAAGCTGGGAAACATGCCAG